>PVJO010017888.1:0-37988 GCA_004026905.1 Hystrix cristata | reverse complement strand
CCCTTTGTGCTGAGGGGGAAAATAAAATGAAATTGAGACATGTAGTAATTCTTTGAAATAGGGACTTTCACTTTCATTACAAATTCAGACTAACGAACTGCTATGGTATAGCAGAGAATGGGAATTTATTTCTAGTTGTAAATATTTAAAGATTTGTTGTATTCACCAATTTAAAAATGGCTCTAATTTTCATTATAATGTGCCATCTAATATCGTCTTATGTTTTCACCTGCATTACTTGGCATTGTTCATTCTGTCAGCGTTCATTTATTTTCTGTTTTGTGTGACATACTAGAGAAATAGTGTAAGTTTAGCACCATCACAAAGTGATCACCTTTTTATGGCTGGCTAATGGTTTCGTTTCTTGCTTTGAATTGCCAAACAATATTTTCAGGATATTTGGTTACCTTTTTATGGCTGGCTAATGGTTTCGTTTCTTGCTTTGAATTGCCAAACAATATTTTCAGAATATTTGGTTACCTTATCGCAATTTCACCTGTGCTTTGGAGATTTTCAAACACCTTTCCCCATGTGTACATCTATTTGCCTGACTTACATTCTCTCATGTTCCCCAGTCATTGTCAACATGACTACACCACACCAGCTTAGACATCTATTTGTTTTATTCATGTTTTTTATTTCTGATGAGTATGAATTTCATTCATGCTTTTTTATTGTGGTTTCCTCTACTGAAGAGGCAGTAAAATAAGAAGCTACAATTTTTAGATGATTTTGAAGCTGAGGTTGTACACACAACTGGATTTCACCAACAATAAATATACCAGAAACCCAAAGGTTCATGTGGAGACTCTTTCTGGATGTCCTGGGAGTTTCTTGGGGTAGAGGGTGGTGGAGGTGTGTGGTCCTTGCGACAGATCTCACTGTTGGTCCTGGTGGGAGCAGCGGCAGACCTGGCCCTCGGTGTGTTATCAGGAGCTTCAGGGTTGGGAGGGACAGCTGGTGCTCTGGTGGCAGCTGCAAGGCAATCCCATTTGTCTGGATTGGCATTGTTCATTCTGTCAGCATGTGATGGTGGCTTCTCTGTCTGCCACTCTTCTGATCCCAGCTGCAGCATATCCACAGAAAATATCACCTGTGGTTCTGGTGTTTGCTCCTCAGGCCCATCTTCTAATAATTTTGTAAGCATCTAACTCCACTATAAGGTCCTCTTGATTAAGAGCCTAGGGTAGATACCGTTTTTGTGTGTATCCGTAATTTATCTTTTGTCTTTGTTGCTTTTGACCAAAATAAATGCATTATGTTCCCCTCAATTTGAGCAAACTTCAGACAACTAGCTTGAGGCTATAACCCCCTTGATTTCCCTTTTCTTAAAACAGTTGCCTCAGAAAACTTTAGATGTAAATTATTTGCCTTACCCTTTCAGTTGAAAATTTTCTCCCAGTCTATAACCATTACAAACCAGAAACATCTTTGTCAGGATGTGGGAATGACTCTTTTGAAATATAATTCTAAAAGGAGATAGTGCCCATAGCTGGCAGTCTTCAAAGAACAGGAACCTAACTTCAATGTGAGACAGTTACAAATGCAAACAACCTAATCGTATTGTCCAAATTCCTTCACTCTAATCCTCCAGTCACTTTCCACTAGCTTGCCCGTGTTTAAGTCTTTCTGCCTTATTCATTTTAGTGGAGTTTGAGTTTAAGTATTCTCCTCTATTGCAAACATCTCTCTCCTAATGGAATATTCTTGAATAACATCCTCTTCATCTATTTAATTGGTCCAGTGCAGTTTTTCTTTTACAGTTCTCACAAATTATTGCTTTTCTGTACCTTTTGTAGTATTAGAACCAAGAGAAAAACTATATTATTAAGTTGCTTAAAATGTTATGAAATTTTATTCAATCAAAAGAATATACACATCCATTCTACAAAAATAATATAATAAACATGTGTGCACCTACCATTTACTTCAAGAAATAAAATATTACTAACAATTCTAGCCTGCTCTATATCCCGCTCAGAACACATTAATATTCCCTCAACCTGAAGTACCTATTCTTAATTTTGTAGTCAATATTCCCTTGGTATTCCTTAGAATTTTGTTATATATGCCTAAGCAATGTTAAGTTCTGTATTTTACTTTTATAAGAACTGTTATCAGGGTGTAAGTATTTTTATAGAATATGCTTTTATGATCAACGATATGTTTGTGAACTTCACCCATGTGAGCACCTGCTCTCAGTAGCTTTTTGCATGCCCCGGAAATGTGTTTTTCGGTGTCACCTTTTACAGATTCTATAGTGCAGATCCCTACAGAATCAGCTCAGCACATGAAAGAGCGTTGGGAAGCAGAAAGAGGCTTGGAAAAGGATTTGATACACTCAGTTTTTTGGCATCTGCATCCAAGTTTGATTTGTAAATTGCCAAGTCCTTAAATTTGGGACTTACTTTTTCCTTTTTATACATTAGAATTGCATCTTGTCTTAGGATACTAATTTTATTATTCTCATAATTTATCAGGATGAACAATGATAATGTATTTTTAAATAGGAATGAAAAAAGACTATAGCTTTCAATTAAGGCTGTTCAGATTAAAAGTTGTTGGACAATAAACAGAAAAATGAAAAAAGTTAAAAATTGCAATTCTAGTAAGCATAATAAGTCAGTGAGCAATGAGAGGTGCCTCTGCAGATCTGTTGTCCTTGTACAGAACAGTTTGTTTAGGTAAACAAGATGTTGTGATGAACATGTCAAAAGTATAAATATTCATTCTCCATAATTGCCTGGTGTGGAAAAACCAGTGTTTTAAAAAATGTACCCAATATGTACTCAGCAATCCATGGCTGCCATGGTGGAGACCTTAGCAGTATTAGTTGCTAGGCTGAAGATAAAAATGATCAAATTCTAGGTAAAAAAATAAATAAAACAACACACATGCTCACACAGTGTTGTGGTTATGAAAAATTAGACTGTTATATGTGAAGTCATACCAAACGGTCAGCTGTGCAGAGACAAACTATTTGCATTCTGTAGAACCACAGCTTAAATATTATTAACTAAGACACTGCAAATATTAAAAGATAATACTGCATATCTAGAGATCTACAGTGTTGACTTCATTTGAATTTAAGATCCATATGAAATAGAGTTATGAAGTGTGTATACCCCACTGCCTTCCACATATTTCATCCAAAGTAAACTGAAGACATAGGGGTGAGAGCTGGAATTCTGTCTCTCATGCCCTTGTGCCCATGTGTACGTAACTTGGATTTTAGAGAAAATTTGTTAATTTTCAGAGTTTCATTTTCTGATGTACTTGAAACAGCAATAATAACAGCTATGAAGACCTGTTATTGTCACTATGAGCAGGAGCTAATAAACTGTCTACATTATTGTCATTATCGTTAGTATTACTATTATTAGAAAGCAAATGTGTGCTTTGTGATTCTGTTGAACAGGATGGTCTGGACACCCCTCTGGGAAGGAACTCGACTCCACTAACAAGCTGCATACTCACAGCGTGTACGCAGAACATGGACCTGGCTCATCACGGTACGCGTACCCAGATTTGTGGAAAAGATTATGTATTGACTTTCCTTTGCTTTTTTTCATCATGATTGAAATACAGTAAGAAGTAGAGTATTACAGGATGAAAAATGGGCTTGTAAAATTCATTTTCAGTGACTTTCCCCGCCTCTGGCTGTAAAGAGCACAATACGGGTTCCCTTCTCCTTTCTGCTTATTCATTGCTTGCTCCCTCAGCTCTTTCTTTCAGGAGAAAAGCATTCTAATAGATTGATCCATCCTGAGTACCAGCGATTTAATGTATCATCCTTAAATGTCTTAATGCATTTAGAAGGAGGGTGCCAGCAGCCGCATTGCTTAATACTGTCAGGATCTTGGAAGAATTTCTGCCTTGCTGAAGGATGCAGCTCTATTTCCGGGGCTGGGCTCAGAGTATTGTATGTCCCAGGAGGATGATTTTGCTTCCTTAGCAGATTTTAACTGGTCTGAACTCCATTAACAATAGAATAGACTTCCCATCACAACAATGACTCCATTAAAAGACAGTTTTAAACCACAGTCCTTCATTAAAACTGATCACAGGGCATCAGTATAGTAAGAAACAGCAAATGACAAGACTGAGTTCTCAGGAATTTGAACGTATATTTAGACACACAGTATCATTGATCGATGGGTCAATCTTAACCAGCATTAAGGCAAAACAGAGAGGAGGTGAAGTCAGATGAAAAAGTACAAGAGTGAAGAATCAGACGACAAGGGAATATGAGGTTGGCCAGTGTCTAAGTAAGAAGGCCAAGTATGGAGGGAGATAGAGACTCCTCAGAGTTAGAACAGCAGAAAAGAGCCCTGGACTCTCTGGTGGTGGTGAAGGAATTGACCAGAAGACAGTCTGTACCTGTCCCCAAACAAAAGCATTTGTGGAAGTACTTGTGGAAGGGCTTGGGCTTCATTCAGCCACTTTTTCTTCTCAAGGGCCATTGCCAGGACTCAGGTGTCTTAGAAGAACATGTGCCAACACAGGTCTTCCTTTCTCTGGGAATCCTTGGCTGTCAGCTCTGGCAAGTGAAGTGGTTTTCTCTTAGTGACTCCAGATGGACAGATCTTTGAGAATGAATTTCAATCTGATACCTGAGTGTGGAGATATCTGGGAGCAAGAAGTTAATTTCTGAGACCTCTGATTACACCAATAGTAGCTTCCTCAAAAGTCCATGGATGCCAAAAATATTACCAAAATTCCCTGCTATTCCTTTAAGTAGTTAATCTGCTGGTATGTGTCCTTTCATGTTTGAAATAAAAATCTCACTTATACTTGCTCCTTTAATAAAAAAAATCAGATGTGGATGATATATGCATTAGTAGATGTTGAAAATATTAATACCTTTAAAAAATAGTGTTTTCTAAAACCACAAATCCATAAATAGAAGGAAGAGATCTTGATGTGTATCTAAATTTTACTTAGATATTTACTAAATTAATTTCAAATGGATATACTTTTTGGGGATTGGGGCTGCTGGAGATTGAACTCAGGGCCTCGCGTTTGCTAGGCAAGCACTCTACCACTTGAGCTAAATCCCCAACCCATCGAATGGATATTCTTATAACCACCCTCTCAGATATAGAGATAGTAAAATGAGTATCTTGAGCTTACTAAATAATTAATGGTGTCTGTAAAAAGTTACAAAGATCTACAGAAGACTCAACGTTTTAATGCATTTAATATAAAATAAATAGTGATAGGGGTTGAGGATTTAGCTCAGTGGTAGAGTGCTTGCCTAGGAAATGCAAGGTCCTGAGTTTGATCCCCAGCACAAAAAATAAATAAATAATGATAGAGGAAATCATTCAATTAAAAAAATAATTAATGATAGAGGAAATTTGGTTCATTGAAAAAATTGACATTGGAAGGTAATTCATATCAATGTTAGAGTAGCACGTAGGAATTCTAAATTACATGTCCCTAAAGATATTCCTTTGAAAATTGCATATAAGATATTAGTAAAAATAAAATGTGAAATAGTTGGCTGAAACACAGAAAATAAAAAAAATAAATTTTTCTTTGAGTGGTAGAATACTATCAAATTTATAAATATAATAAAATGATGAAATGGAGATCTTTTTTGAAAGTGAACATGAAAAATCCATAAAAGCCTTGTAAAGGTCTTTCTGAGTTCCTTTCTCCTTCTGTCACTAATCCTGATTGAAAATTGGATATACAAAATAGGAATCACAGTCATAGGCAAACGTCAAACTTCACTTCTTTCCTATGTCATACTTTATAAAGTATGTCATTTGTAGAAAGATACGAAAGTTGAGTTTTAAGAAATGAAGCAGATACACAGATTAGAAGAAAAGTAAATCATTTTGCATTAGGAGTAAAGATGTGCACATAGAGTGTGCACATAGAATATATTTAAACATAGAAGCATTGGGAATAGCAAGGAGTGGGAAACTCACTAAGACGAAAGCCACAATGACATATTAACATGACAGTAGGTAGGAAGAGAACATTGCATCACTTGGCACATTGCAGCACAATGTTAGGTGGTTCTCCTTCTAATCTCCCAGGCTGACATATACCTCGAGATGCATTTTCAACTCATAGTGGGTTTGTTGAGACAGAACCCCATCAGAAGTTGAGAAGCATTTGCATTTCCTGTTGGCTACTCCCCATTCTGAAAGCTCCAAGTGATTTCTCTCCCATATTCCCTGTGAGAACCTGGTAGGACTCTTGGTGGTGTAAGGTGTATGTGTGGGGATTCTCTCAGCCCGGGTCCCTCTGGAAGTCCTAACTCTGCCATCTGTCTCACATGAGCCTTCAGCTGTTCACCGGTTGGAGTGTGTTGTGCTGTGCGGGCAGGCACTGGCCACAGTGGTGACTTCTGTTCCGGTGAGCTGCAAGTCTTACTACCTGCCTGTCCCTCCAGTGCCTGGAGCAGTGCTTTGCCCTGTGAACTCGATCCTCTGAAAGATCTAAGAAGAATCTTGTATTTTCAGTTTCTTCAGCTTTCCTGTTTTTATTAAAATGGGAGCGATGACTTCTACGTTCAAAAAGGATTTCTTTATTTAATCGGGCTTCACAGGTACGTCACCTTGAATGAATGTACCAGAGTGTCTAGAAGCCCTCAAGGAATGGTTTAAAAGTCATTCATCTGGATGGTAATCAGATTCTTCATGTACTTGTAAAAAACAAAAATTATAAGTCATCTGTACATGGGCTGAGGATTTAGCTCAGTGGTTAGAGTGCTTGCCTTGCAAGCGTAAGGGCCCGAGTTCAATTCCCAGCACCAAAAAAAAAAAAAAAAAAAAAAAAAAGTCATCTGTACAAATACTAGAGGTGTTCCAGATGATACCATATGAAATGCAATCTAAGCAAATTATGTTAAATACTTCAAATTGAGTAGTATGAAACATTGCATAACTGATTTCCATGAAACTAAGTACAAAACCTTTGTTGGAACGGTTTATAGCAATTCTCACTTAAGTCTCTGTGTGCTATCTTGAAATTCTTTCCAACATACCTTTTATTTGTATACCCCTCTTAAAAATGACACTGTCCGCATTCCCTTATTTAAGCTATTTTAAAAGCTCTCACTGATTAGATTGTCATATAAAAATGTTAATTCATCTCGGCATTTATAGGATTAGAGAAGATTCATGTTACCACAATTATCATTTGGTTTATAATGAAAGAGTAACTTGGCAACTAAACAATCTGTGATGGAAAAGAGAATGGAAAGTAATTTTTTTCCTTTATTTCAAAGAATTAATTTTTGGCAGATCACATCACAGAACTGAACCTGAGTTTTTCTTAATGTTTAAAGCTATGACAATTCCTGACAGGTCGATAATCAGCGCGGTTATTCCTTCCAGCAGATCTAACCGCAAAAGTGAATCAAAGCAAGGTTAAAGTACTTACATTACTCAGAATTTAAATGCTCTGTAAGAGAATTTAGGAGACAGAATACAATTGATTGAGTGTACTCGACTTGGTAAGATATTCAAGACAAACGATCTTCCTCTTTTTAATTTGATCAGAATTGCTTATTTCTTCCTCAGTGAATGAAATTCCAGCAAACAAGGTGGACCCGTCCATTAATCCAGGGCCATCAGGGTGACATCAACCAGGAAAAGTGTCGATTGCATTCTTTAAATTAAAACACAGATATTCAGGTACTATGGAGCCAATGTTGATAGTAAACACAATGCAAAAAGAGGAACTATTTTTCCAAGTGTGAAAAATGTGCTGTGTTCTCCAGCAGTGTAATATAGTATAAATGTCATTGTTAAAATAGACCCAGAAAACAAGATACAGGATGGCAAGACTGACTATTTAATGTGTGCTTCTGGTGTTTGTTTCCTCATGATTTAAAGTCATCTATATTGTTAACAAATGTTATTTTTTGTGTTCAAGATACTATGACTCATCCTATTAATTTTTAGATGTTGTCATCTCTACTATATAGGAAAAATGAGCAAAATGAAATTCTTGGACAAACATCATTTATTTTTAAAGAAATAAAGTATTTTCTCACATTTGACATTTATGCATGTTCGAATTCAAGTTATTGATATTTCTTATCATTCTGAAATACATTCTTTGGACCTTCAAGATAACAAATTTTGAAACTCTAATGAAGAAATACATAAACACTTATGGTCCTTGTATTCACATTAGAAAAAAAAAAAAGAGGAGAGTCTCTTTAATGCATTAAGATGCTTCCTTTCCATGAAATTTTGTATTATACTGTAGAAAATATTTAGAGCTATCCTATATAGATCCTCCTAACAATAGAAAAATTCGTTAATTTTAATTTATCATCCACAGTGGTCATTGCTGAAGTGGAGGAGATAAATATGTAGGAATCGTAATAGTCATCAAGGGAATCGAAATTCAGAAAGCTGTATGAAGAGGATAGTGGAAGAAACACCTGAGGACTGTGGCACTAATATTCAAATATAATAAGCCAAACCCTGAGTAAAGGAAACAGAAGGGAATTTTTCAAGTAACAACGTATTATAGCTTCTGTCTACAGTTTAGAGAATTATCTTTAAAAGAGTTAAAATTTAATCTGAATTTCATGTGGGAAGCCCATTCTCAGATGGCTCAAAATTGCTACCGAGATGACTAAATTTACAGCAGCCATCAAAAAACGACTCAGGCTCTGGGCATTGCTTCCGGCACAAACAACAGGGCTGTGTGTTCCAAACACTTCACTGTGAGTCTGTGTCTTGGTAATTCCAGGGACACGATGGCTTTGGGAGAAGAGGGAAAAGTGAAAACTGCAATGAAAAAGTGTTTTAACAATGCAAAAAAGGAAGCTTCTGCATCGATTATGATCTATAATGTAAAATTAAACGTAAGATTTTCAGAAGTATGTTATGAAAAATAACGTATTGTCCTTATTTGCATATACAGACATATAGAGTTAAGATTATTCTATGGACTTATTTAGATGTTAAAAGTAACAACTGTCAGTTTGTCGTCTATTCCTCTATTTTGTCTTAAACATGGATAATGAAACATATTCACATTTGGCCAAATCCTGAAAATACTTGGGGACATATTTTGACTCAAAGGAGAATAAGCGTCTTATTTTAGACATCAATTAAATAGAAAATTCCCTGAGGTTCAATTTCACCATGTATAAAAAGAGAACATGGAGTTATAATCTCAGCCAAAAGTAGAATGACATTAATTTCAGAATTTTAAATTTTCATACTTACAAATCCGTGTCCTTTCTTACATACCATGTCTCTTATTTATTATTGATAGATTCCTATATATAATATTGGTAGATAATATCTAATATATCTGTATAATCGATATTATATATAAACATTAATCCATAAAAATAGTATGCTATCATTTGTAGCAAAACGAATGGAATTGGAGGACATTATTTTCAGTAAAATAAGGCAGACACAAAAAGACAAATTCTGAATGTTATCTCATATGTTGATGCTGAAAAAAAGTGAATTAATATGTAAACTAGGAATTACTAGATACTGAGATAGGTAAGATGGGAATAAGGATGGCGGTAGGTTGCAGGACACATACCAAAACGTGATGGGTAGCAACAGTAAATTCTGGAGTTCTACAGCACGGTTTTAAAATAAACTAGGGGCTGGGGATTTAGCTCAGTGGTTAGAGTGCTTACCTTGCAAGCCAAGGCCCTGAGTTCGATCCCCAGCACCAAAAAAGAAAAAAGAAAAAAAAAAAAAGAAAGAAAGAAATATTATACATTTTGTGAATGATGGGGTTCTGTCCCAAGAAACCCTCTGTGAGTTGAAAATGCCTCTTGAGGTATATGTCAGCCTGGGAGATTAGAAGGAGAACCACCTAACGTTGTGCTGGAATGTGCCAAGTGATGCAATGTTCTCTTCCCACCTACCATCATGTTAATATGTCGTCGTGGTTTCCCTCTCAGAGAACCCTTGAAGCCTCCAAATACAAAGTGATGATAATGGGATGCAAATGTTAGTTACCCTAATTTGATTAGCACATTTTGTATACATGTATTAAATCATCACACTATGCTCCATAAACATGTATAACTAAAATAATAATTAAAATAAAAGTGAAGGCAGAGAGTTCAACATCCATCCCAAAGCGCTGCAACTTGGCCTTGCTCCTCAAGACTCTGCAGACTTGGCTCTTTCCTGAATGCTTTTCTGTTCTTACTTTCTGCTGCTGCTTTTATCAGGAATAATCCCCAGCTTCCTCCTGTCCACCCTCTTCTTAGCTATCTTTCTAATTTTGGTCTATACTTCTCTTTTTAGAGGAAATCTCTCAACACCTTGCAACATAAGCTTAGATAACATTTTTCAGGACACCGTGTTTTCTAGAACAGTTTCAGGTTCACAGAAAAAGTGAGACTTGCAGGGCCAAACCCTAATACATACGTAACTTCCCTCACTATCAAAGTCCCACATCAAATTGGTCCATTTTTTACGATTTAAAAAGAAAAAAAGACATTAAAATAACATTATAACCCAAATCCCAGAAAATACATTAGGGATTTCCTTTGGTGTAGTACACTGTATAGATTTGAGCGATTGTACAATAACATGTAACCACCACCAGAATATCATACAGAACAGTTAACCTCCCTTCAAAATTAGCCAGTCACATATTGCTGTGGTGTAGATCTAGATATCACCTCAAAGTCTCGTGTGTGCATAGGTGGGACTTTGGGAGATGACCGGATCGGGGGGCTGGTACTCATCAGAGAACTAGTCCACTGATGAGTTTAGAGCTCAGTGTGATACTGGAGGTGAAGCCTGGTGGGGGAGGCGGGTTACTTGGGGTATGACTTGAAGGCAGAATCTACCTCCCTTCCTCCTCCTTGATCTCTCTCTGCTTCCCCAAACCATGTCGGAAGCCCTTTCGCCTCCACCCTACACCTCTGCTATGTGCCTGCCTCGGAGTCAGCAAACTCTGGACTGAAAGCTCTATAAACCGTGAGCCTTATAAACGTTTCCTTGTATAATTTGTAGGTGTCAGGTACTGTGTCTCAGTGACAGAATAGGGACCAGGACATGTATCAGTCTAATCTCTCCCTCCCCCAACCCTGGCAATGATCGGCACCTTTCCCAGGGCATCATGTAGTTACACTCACCCAATATGTACCCTGGTCAGATTGGTTTCTTTCATTCAGCGATTGGATGCTGAACTTCTCCAGAATTTTTCATAACTTAAGAGTTCATTGCTTTTTAAGAGTGAGTAATATTCTAACATCTGGGTGTAGAGCAGTTTATTTAACCCAGTACCTGTTGAAGTCCGTCTTAGTTAGTTTCATATTTTGGCAATTGTGAATGAAACTGCTCAACATTCATGTGCATACTTTATGTGAACACAAGCTTTGACTTCACTTCTGTAAACACTACAGACGTGATCACTGGATTATATGGTGAAACTATTTTGCCATTTCACGAACAGTTAAATAGCATACTATACTTTACATGCCGTGACATATACCATTACATATACAAGCATACTTTTATTCAATAATGATCGAAAGTATCACTTGACCATGAGCTACTATTAAAATTAGTTGTCATTTGTGATGCCTTATTTTCCAGGCTAAGTAACTTTGATGCATTATCTCATTAAATATTTAAAACAAAGATGAAGAGGATTTACAGTGAAAAGTATAAAACGTTAATGATGGAAACAGAATACAGTACGAAAAGATGGAAAGATGTTCCATCTTGATGAACTGGAGAAAGCAATATTTTCAAAATGTTCATATTATCGAATGAACTACAGATTCGATACAGTTTCTACTAAATTACCTACATACTTTACAAAACTAGAAAAAAAATCTAAGATTTTGTATGGGATTATGAAAATACCCTAATAGACAAAACTATATTGATCAAAAAGAAAACAGATGACATTACACTACTTGGCTTTAAAATATAATACATAATTAGAGTCTTCGAAACTATATAGTATTAGCATAAAAACAGCTATAGAGACAATAGGAGTAGAATGAAGAGCCTAGAAGTAAACCTATCTCTCTATAGCCAGCCAATCTTCAACAAGGGTGTTCACAACATGCTGGAGAAAGGGCAGGCCTTTCAGTAAATATCTCAGGGGACCGCATGTCCCAGACAGGGGTACTTTAGAATCTTCTCTCCCACCAGTAACAGAAATCAACTCAATATGGATTAGAGACTGAAATGTAAGATCTGAAATTATGAAACTGGTAGGAAAAAATATAGGGAAAACCCTTCAGAGCATGGATTTTGTTTTTAACAAATCCCCAAAGCATAAAAAATAAGAACAAATGTAGACAGATGGAATCACATGGAACTGCTAGTTCCTGTACAGCAAAGGAAGCAATCGTCAGGCGGAATCAACCATCTAGAGGTTGGAAGAAGGTCTATGCAAACTTACACATCTGAAAAAATGTTAATGTTGAGAAAATAAAAGAAAAAATAAATAGATGTTGAAATGGGTCATAAATCTGAGTAGACATGTCTCAAAGAAAGACATTGAAATGGTCAACAAGAACATGTCACCTATCACCAGAGAAATGTAAATTACAGCCACCACCAGCTATCGCCTTACCCTAGTAAGAATGACTATGATCCAAAAGATTGAAGATATAAAATGCTGTTTAGGATGCGGAGAAAAAGGAGTTAACTGGTTATGTAGAGACAACTGGCAATAAAGATGTGAATTAGTACAGCCATTATGGAAAAAGAATGACAGTTTCCAAAAACATTTCAAAAAGAACTAAAACATGATCTGGTAATCCCATCTATGTACCCCAAATTAATCAGTATGTTGAAGGGATAGCTATGCTTTTATATAGAAATATTCACAAGAATCAAGAAGTGGTAACAGTGTAAGTGGCAATCAGCTGCACAGTGGTAAAGAAAATGTGCTACAGATACATAATGGAATACTATTCAGCCATGAAGATAGAATGAAGTCCTGACATTCGTGACCACATAGATGGGAGTGGAGATCATCACGTTAAGCGAAATAATCCAGGCACATAAAGGCAACGATTGTATTTCTGCTGCTATTTGGAATATAGAAAAGTTGATTGCTGAAGTTGAGGGTAGAAGAATAGTTTCAGGGACTGAGGAGAGTAGGAAGAAGCAAGTAGGAAGTTCATCAAGAGACATGAAGGTGCGGTCAAGAGTAAGAAGTTGTAGTATGCGCTGTAGCTGTGGGGTGATGCCAGACCACAGAGACACTGTGTGTCTCAACAAGATTGGAAAAATCTCAAAGGATTTAGTAAAGAAGTGAAAAGCGGTTGAGAAAATAAATATGTTTCAGTGGAGTACACCACGTCTACAATGTATCTAAACATTGCAGGGTACCCCATTAATGTGTACAGTTTTTGTGTTCTTGTGTTTCAGACAGAAATAAATTTAATTTTAAAAATTCTAAACAGATTTACCCAATATAGTCTGTTGTGATTTACAGAGTTTTGTTCCTTTGCACAGATTCATGTGTCGAAATGCTAAGCCCGAAGGTGAAGGTGTTAGGAGACTGGAATTTGGTAGACGATTAGGTCATGGGGATGCAGAGCAGATGATTAGGTCATTGTTGGAAAGGGTCACCAAGAGCAGCTAGTCCCTTCCACCATGGGAGAACCCGCTAGACATCACCTTCTGGGAGCAACAGGCCTCCTGACAAGGCCTCCTGGGAGCAACAGGCCTCCTGCAGACCAAGTCTGCAGACACCTTCCATGCAGCTGCCCACTTCGACCACCTGCGAGAAGTAGATTTCTGCTTTTATACCCCACTCAGTTTATGTTAGTTTTGCAACCTGAGCAGACTAAAACGTGCTTCTCACAAAATCCTCTTGTATTTTTATACCAAAACTTACTTCACTTGGTTCTTACAGACAACAAATGAAGCTGCACACTTTACATTTGCCAGTTTATTCTAGAAATGATTAAATGCTGGCTAGAAAGTACAGGAGACATGATAGCCTGTATGTACTGCATTTCTTTGATGATAAAAACCAGTCCGTTTCTCTGTTCTGTCTGAAATTGCCTGAGAAGCAGCATGGTTTTGGTGCGTCCCTTGTGGCCCAGGTACCTTTTTAAAGTTCACATTATATGCACTTGTTTAAGCTTCCCCTACCCCTTAAGTAGAAATAAATGCGACTGAGAAAAGAGTCGATGGGTAAGGAGGAATGAGATGTGTTGGTTATTGCTCCGTTCATCACTCAGGGGAACTAATCTACAGCACAGCATATTTGGCTTGCTGCGTTTGGTTTATTTTTAGTGTTTGATGATGTCCTTGTGCCAAGTGCTTCGTTTGTTTTTGTCTCATTTTGTGAAACTGTCTTCGCGTCATTTTCTCTTGTATTTCCCGTGTGGGAAGAGGGTGGTGTGCGTATTCCAGAATTTGAAGATCAGCTTCAAAGACAGTCGGAAAGCCTAACCTATTTAAATCCGAACGTGCAAGGATAAAATGGATTGTCATGGTGTCATATATGGAAAAAGGGGATAGGCTTGATAGTGTTCCAAAGATATCCTGCTTAACATTTTTAAATGAGGATGCCATTTTTATATTTTAAAGACAAATGTAAATGATTGGTATATTAATGAATCATGAGTATGTGTGAAGAACACAAGTGTGGTCCTTTTGGGTGATAGAGAATAGAGCTGTTGGGGGGATGGAAAAATAAACGTAGGATATACTAAGAAGTCCTTGTACACACATACACACATACACACAGTTGTGGATGTCAAAAATAAAGTGAGGAGCCCAGTGTGATTTGGTTAAATCAGCTCAGGAAACAGCTCACTTAGGCGAGTGAGTCCGAAGGACAAGTGTGAGCAGTGGGATTTGATGTAAGTGGACATCGCCCCCGGGAGAACAGGTGGGGGGCGAGCAAGTATTCCTGAAGAATGTGAATGGAAGGCTACGGTGATGTGTTCTTTTTAGGAAACAGAGTTCATGACAAGGACTTCTTTAGCATTTAGTATGCATATAGAGTTGGTCTTAGATCAACATAGCTGCTTAAAATGTGGTTTGTTAAGAAGCTCAAAGTCATAAAAAGGAGATAAAAAGATGAATAGATACAAATTAAATACTGAGTAAAAAGAGGTGAGTTGCATAAGATGTAAATAAACAAGGATGATGGGGATTCAGGGAATGGGGATATTGCAAGGACTGGAAAATCATTTAAATGTTTCTTCTTGTAAAGCGTTAGTCGAGCATTCTATGACTGAGGAAAGGTCCCTGAACAGGATAGGCAAGTAGTAAAAAAAAATTGTGACTTTCTACTTTCCACCTATTTGGGACATTTGAGGAATCCCAAGCATTCATATTGGAGGCTGTTAATTCCACCTGATCTTCCTGAAACTCTATCTGAGTGCAGAATATTGGAGTTCTCAGAAATTCTAGGGACTCTCAGTGTTCAATACTTTGGGCTTTGTCAGCTTCCAGGATGGGTGACTCGGAGACAGTAGTTTCCAGGAATCTTTAAATTATTAGAAGTCAATGAAATGGGAATTTGAAAACTGTAATTTATGCTATTAGCATTAAGATATCAGAAAGTGAGTTATATCAGTGTCATTGATACTTTGCACTTGTGAAGACTATGCTTGTAATTAAATTGTTCTAACATGATGATGGACACATGGAAGGTTGTCAATGGTAATATTCCATTGAATTAAATAAAAGAAAAATTTTAATTACGTTTTAAAGCAGTGACCTTTCCAACCTTAACTGTGCCACAGTTAAACATGTGACTAAAATTCAAACCATTTCTGCTTTTAAAGTCCAATATCTATTTAATGTATATGATAGTCATAAAAAGACCGACTACCTTTGTTTTTTGATTAGAATTGCAGATATCAAAAATAATTGGAAAGTAATTGAATTTAATTGTTGAAGAATGTTGATAAAATTGCATCGCATCCACTTAAAATTAGAGGTAACCGCATATACATGTTTTCTAACAAATTATGTTTATCGCTAGGTAGATCTTTATTTCTAAAAATTGTTGCACTTTTCCTTCTCAATTCTTATGCAAAAAGAGGAGAAAAGTATTCAGAGTAAATTACAAAATATTAATCCAATTAATCCAAGTCCAAAACAAAAAAAAAAAAGTAACTTACGTGTTTACGTTTATAGGTAATTTTATCAGCACAAAAAAGGAAAAAAAAACCCGAAATGTCTTTATTAGGAATATATGATTTACGTGCACATTGCTAAATTATACTTATGCATTGTTTATTATCAGAGTGTACTTATTTCTGAATAGTTTAGAGCTGATTCATGGACCTGACCCACTGCGCTCTACAACCTTGTTTTGTCACATGAATGTTGGCGGAAATCAAATAAATGTGGATCTTGTCTCAAGACTCCAGTTCAGCATTTCTGCAATGCTAAGATAGATGCTCATGGTCTATCTTTGCTATTAAAAAGCTCCAGACTACTGATCGTGCAAAATATGTCAAGCAATAATTGCCATATTACAGATAATGGCTACATTTAACTTCCATGAGCATTTTAGGAACATGCACATAAGTCCAGTGTAAATACATTCAAAGATTAGAGACTGTAGGAGGTTCCACAGGTACGTTGAGCTGAATCCAAAGGTCGAGTACCAGTGTCACCCGCTTCAGAATGGGAATTGATGGCAACAGTGGGGATTCGGGGAGAGAGACAACACAGGTAAAGTAGCAATTAGCACGGTATGGGTAGAAACATGGTAAGAAATAAGTAATGAGAAATAACTACTGACTCTAAGTGTCAGAGTCAATTGTTTCAATTTTTCCTAAGAAGAGAGCGAAGTCACCGGTGATCTTTTTCATCTCGGGAACAAGCTTGTATTTTGAAAGCTAGCTCTGGGACTACTCTACGATCAGTAAATATGATTTTGAGGACTTGACTCTAAAACAGTGTCTCAAACTTCTGCCTCAAAAACTTTTTGCAAAAATATCTGTTGCCTGGACATCTGTCTCTAGTATTAACCTTGATTTGTTCCTAAGCTTTAAGTTTCATTGTCTTTCTATTGCATCTTCCTTTTGGCAGAGCGGGAGAAAGAAATCTCATTCAGCACACTCCTTAAGATTTTTATCCTTCCATTCATTAGTATTCTAGACTTTGTCCCTGCAATTTAAAACTGTGCAAAGCCATAAACCTGTGGTTTCCAAAGCATCTCCTCTTGGGCAATGATGCTGAAAATCCACCAGCCAAAGTCACTGAGGAAAATAAAATCACCCTTCAAGGAAGTAGAGGCCGTGAAAAGTATATTTTTCTGAAATAATTTCCATTTTAAGAAAGTTTTCAATTTTATTTGCTAAGAGAAATATGATTAATGGTTATCAATTATTGTTTCTCAATATGTATTTTTGTTTTCTTGACTGGGTTAGGTGATTCTGTAAAAAAAATTAGACCTGTAAAATTTGGATTAACATTTTTTTCATTCTAAGAAAACTCAGTATATAAGCAAAGTCCTCACCGTCAAAACCAAACAGAAGTGAAGAAATGAAAGGCATATAAAACACTAGATTTAAAATATATTATGGAGCAAGATTAAACAAGACACGGTGTTAAGAAGATGTGCAGGGTAAAGAGAACAAGTCATCCAGGATGGTTTGAGGATGGAGTGATGGAAACTGATTTCCTGAGATGCAGTAGATGGCTAGAGGAAAGACTGAGTCAGCAGTTCAGTCCTATACATTTTAAATTTAAGGTATTTATGAGACATTCAAGTAAGGATACTAAATAAGTGACTATGTAAGAATAGACTGCAAAGGTTCAGATGTATCTCAGTGGTAGAGAACTTTCCTCTCTTGAAGGAGGATCTGGATTAGATCCCCAACACCATGAAGGTAAACAAACAGACAAACACAATATACTGCAGGGGAATTGTGAAGTGAAAATATAATTTTGTGACTCATCAATATTCAGATCTCTCTAACGTCTTTTGAATAAATGGCAGTATGTCTGGGGAAATGACAGGAAGAAAACAAAAGTGGCTGAAGACAAAGCCCTGGGAAATTTCAAACCAAAGTCCAGAAAGGGAAAACAAAAACAAACACAAAAACAAAAAAGTCCAGAAAGGAAATAGGTAATGATGGTGTAGGAACACAGTAGAAATCCAAAACGTGGGACAGCGAGGGAAACAGACATGAACAACAACCCCAAACCACCAGGATAAGTTGAGAAGACAAAAGCAAGAAGCAGAGGTTGAGGACAAAAGTCGAGCCTCCTGAAAGACGCAGGAGGGGTAGCTGAGGAGCACGGATTCTGCCCGAAGCGTCACTTGTGCATAGAAAGAGGGGGGAGAGGGCCTTCTTCTCACTTCCTCCCTCAGGACCTGTGTCACTAGGGTCCCCCATTGGGAGCTGCCTACTAAGCAGGAATTCCAGGAGTTGCAGCCTGTAGGGATCGGGTCTTCTGCATCATTATGCACCATGCGAAGAATGATGTGAGTCTATCGGGGCCCAGGAAAGACTGTAACACCACCCCACTGCCCCCACTACCTCTTGGTGACAAGATTCCCAGTCGCTCCGTTGCTTGGTTAGCTCTGATACTGGGACTGGAAAGGACTCAGCCTCCTCATACTCACTGCAAGGAGGCCGAGGGTAGAATGCATTCATTTTATATTCACCATATTAAATTACTATGCTTTGAGCAGCTTGAAATGACACCCATTTATTAGCTCGTGATTTTGTCGGTCAGAACTCTGGTATGGCAGGCCTGGCTTTTCAGGTTAGGGGATTCCAAGGCTGATATCAAGGTGTCAATTCATCTTTATTCTCGTCTGGATATTCTGGGGTGAACAAATCTCCTTCCGAGCTCACTCCCTTTTGTCTGCTGAATTCAGTTCTTTGAAACCCATTAACTCTGTGTTTACTGCTTGGTTTGCTGGTTGTCAGAGGCAACCTGAACTTCTTGCCGCGTGCCCCACGTTGTCTTTAAACCAGCAACAGGGAATTCTCCTCTGCTTCATTTTTGGCTTCTTCCTGTGACCAGCAAGAAAAATCTGCTTTTAAAGGCTGAGGCCCTGCTGATTATCACGTCTTTTAAAGGTCATCCATCCTGTGTTAACAGAACGAATCTAATGGAGGGAGGAAAATCCATAACCTTCTCAGGATTTTGTGTTATTCGGGGCCTGAACACTAGGCTTGGGGTGAAGAGTTAAAGGGTAAAAACGGGCAGGAAATCTGCAAAGCCATCTTGGAATTGTATAAATCCAACCTGACCCACACAAGATGAGAATAAAATTTAAATTTGTAAACTTTTCTACCTTTTCCTCCTAGGTTATGGGAGAAGTACAAATTATCGGTGGCTGGTCTTATGATTATATATTAGTATATAACTTGTGACCTGAATATTTTCTGTAGTAAAATTTATATACTGAAATTTTAGTAGAGTTGGAAGGAATGTGAAATTTGTCAAAAAAGGAGAGATTGCTTGCAGAAAACTTCAGTTTACTGACTCTCTGCTAACAAAATATGTTAATTCCAATAAGCCTAAATTGAGCTTCTCAGTGTTGCACACCTGGGAAGAAAAATAATATGTTGAAAAAAGTTTGAAAGAGGAGCTCGGTAGATCCAGTGTTAGCCTTTGACAAAAAGTAGTATAAATAAACAAGTTGACATAATCAGCGTGTGGCCCAAGAGTCACACAAGACTCTGTCCTCAGCAGACTCCCTGCTACCCCATAAAGTGCTGAGTTTCAATACTGAATCATTTTTCAATCCATTCCGGGGCTCTGTATTTTCATTTTGTAATGCCCCCACAATGCATGTAGACAGTTCTGTGTACAGGTAATATTGCATACTTTATGGTGTTGGAAAATTTCAAGCTGCTAACTATTTTTATAAACTTTAGAGAGTAGTAATTTGGGCTACCAGTTCTGGGAAACATAATTAAACCACAGAGTTATTACATGTAGATATTAAATTAGTTATAAACACTGTGATTTTTTTCTATATTATATGCTTATATTTCAAGTACAAAATAAGAATGAAGCACACAAAAGTACCTTCAAATGTTATTGTCAATAGTGTGAAAAATAACAGTCCAATGGATTGTGAGCTCATTCAGATAACAGGTACTATGTTGCTTAGCTCTTAAAGGATAGTCAGTAAATGATGACCAAATGTAATTGTTAATCATGTTTGTGAAGCTGTTACAGTAGGAATCTGTTTTAATTTTAGCTAATGTAATAAACTGTAGAGTAAAATTACTCATAGCAAATCTTGAAGGTATTCTAGACTGGAGTCTCACTGCTTGGATTTAAATGTTGGGTCTGGTAGAATAACTCTGATTTCCTTGAAACAATAATTTCTTACCTCATTGGAATGACTTAAGGATAATTCTGCCCTAGGACAAACTCCTATTTCTAACTTGCCCCTCTACAACCATACCTGGAAAAGAAGAAACTTTCAAATTTAATATATTTAAAAAGAAATTTAGATCTACCCCAATCTCTAACAGACTTTTGCTGATCTTTAAATTAGTAAATCTCTTTGTTTTTCATCTCATCATTTGGAACAAAAACTTAAGAATCATTCATTAAATTTTTATTCTCCCTGCACACGTCATCAGCATGCACTATAGTCTCTGCTTTCCGTACATATTCTGAATGCATCTTCTGTTTACAATATGCACTATTCCTACTTCTGGTCAGTCTATATTTATCTCTTACCCAGAGCACTGCAAGCTTCCAATTGGCATACCAGCTCCCTTTCTCCCTCAACTCCAAACTCCTTTGAGAGTGTACTTTATACAATGAAATTTTCATCACATTAAATAGAGCACATCGCTTTCTTACTCTAAACATTCCAATGGCTTCCCATCACTCTCAGACTTAACTCCAAATTCAACAACTAAAAACAAAACAAAACAGCCTGCTTTCTCTAGTTCCTGAGCGTATCTGTGACCTCATTTCCATTTACTAAGGGTCTTTCATGCTTCTATCAAGCTGCCTACTTTGATCAAACATACTAAGAATGCTCTGGCCTGAAGGCCGTGGTATTTTTTTTTTTTTTCTGTCTGCCTGGAATGTGCTTTCTTCATTTACATTAATTCAGAGGCCTGCTCAAGATGAGTCCTCTACCATTCCCAACAAGACAGCCTTTGGTGTTTTATTTATTTACTACATTGGAATAATTTGTCTTTCAATCACTTATCGTTAGTTGACAGAAGTTAATTTTTAATTTCTGTTTTCTTTCTTGAAATACAAGCTACAAACAGCAGAAAATTTGATTATTTCATTGTCCTATTCATTCCCAGCGCTTACAACAGTTACAGCCACTTGGACATCCACATATAAATATTTGTTGAGTGAAGACACAGAGAGGCAGAATGTCTGTGAAACATGCTGATTACATTATGTTTGTATTTTCTCATGAAGCTCTGATTCAAAGGATCGATTTTGCGTGTTTTCCACAAACAGGTTCAAAAAGAAAAAAATATTTTAAAAAGTGACAACATTTTGTTGGAATAGCCGTCATCATTTTGAAACCTACACATTTTCAATAAATAACAAAAACATGCTTTTCATAGCAGACACTCAATAACTGCTTAGCAAATGAATGAATGAGGGAGCAAGATTCACATGGACAAACTATGTCACTGTTAGCAACCACGAAGTGAAGATAGGAAAGTATATAATTAACAGTTTACTGAATGAAAGCAAATCTAAATATTTGATTCCTACATTTTTCACAGGTAATCAAACCATCACATAAGATGAAATATGCAAACTTTTTTGAGTTTTTTTTGGTTTGGGTTAATTTTATTGTTGGTAAGAAGATTTTACCAGAAAGATCAGATGAGACTAGAGTTGGTCAAGGGTAGCTGTCACGACAATAACCTCCAAAATATAAGTGGACCGATAGAACGGAAATTGTTTTCCTTCACGTGAATTTCAAATGAATGTCTCTAATTTCATCTACTCTCCTTGAATTGGGTATTTAGAGATGGAAGCTTTTTCCTGTGGCTCCGGCATCTTTAATAGATTCTGCATGAGTCAACTGCAAGAGTTTAGAGATGCAAATGTGGCGGGTTTTTACAAATTCATCTGAAAGTGGCACACTTCGTGGACAGGCTGGATTGGTTAGTACTAAGTCACGTGGCTGCACACGTGTACAGGAAGGACCTACAAAAGGAAGAGGAAGTAAATTTAGTGAATGTGTAGTAAGCTTTACTCCACAGCTCGAGATTTAATATAGAAGAATTCAGAAGCTCCTCTAGGATAAATCGTGTTGGCAAAAATTGGGATACCTATAAACACATTATAAATAAATGTATTAACATCCAATGATTTATACAAGCAAATCCAATGAAAGTACTGACATGAATACAGAGACAGAGTGAGAGGAGGTCAAACAAAACCTACCCGGAGGAACATTAAATTTAAAATAGTGTATGATGAGCTACTTGTTGCTAGCTCCCTTGGGATTATACTGAGATGCTTGCTATCAAGGTTGAAACCGAGAAAACAATATCACCTTTGATAGATAAACTAACAACAACCATATAAAGAATGTAAGATCAGGCATATAAGTCTCTATCCACAGTGTAGGAAAAAGAAAGTACGGCTTTCTGGCCACTGGAAGTATGTATCACCTGGAAGAATGAACATACTAGCACATCCTGTATAGCACTTGTACTACTGAATATGACAGAATCATACAGACAAATGTTAGGAAGGTAACATAAATTTGCCAAGAACAGATAGCACTAACCAATGATCATTACGTGTCCTAGACATATTAATGAAATCGTCCCTATTGTTATATTTAACCCAAGCCACTGAGCATTTCACTCATGTTCTGATCCATCAAACGTCAACGTAACCTGGAATTTTTGCGTAGCTGTACTGACAGAGCTTACTGGTCATGAGGCCTTTGAAGACTCTCTCTTTGGTAGTGATTTCCCGATGTGGTCAATTATGGCTTCTGATTATAATCTGAGAAAAAAGTTCTGAACAGAATCACACAAGTATCTATCAGCGGTGTAACATCTCTCGTGGTAAGCTAGTGGCATGCTGGCATGCTGGTGTCTACCCTTTCTCATGTATATTTCCATTAATTGGTGAAATCTTTCCACTTCTTTCTGCTGATTCTTGAGTGAAGGATAATCTCTAGATCCTTAAGGTATAGAATCATTCTCTTTTTTCTTAGTACTTCCATAATTTTTAACTCCACTTTTACTAATTTTTCCATGTTAGATTTTTAAAGCAATTGCCTACCATCAGGAATCCTTTTCCCTTCAAAAATTTTTCAGTTATTAGTTGAAAGTGAATACAAAACATAAACTGTGAAATAAAAGCTATATCTGAAGCAAGACCTAAGATGTGTGGAAAGTAGAAACAACCCTGGACAAGTACTAGAGCTGTAAAGATATCTACTGGTTACATGTTTAGTATTGGGAAGCAGACATACAGGTATATTGTAAGACAATTTTTAAATTGTCTATTTTTAGAGTAGTGTTTCAAGTAGTAAAACTAACGTTTTAACTCTAGTTTTAAGAAAGAATCTCCCTGAACTATTTGAATGTGTTTTTACCTGCATCACAACTTTTTTTCCTATAAGCTAAAAATAATTCCTTCTTATGGATATTATTTTACAGGGATATGGCAGAAATAAGCTATGTATGTCAAGCTAAAACACAAAAAAGAACATTATTTTTGTAAGCCAAAACAAAATAAGGTGTTTTGAAAATTATAAGAAATGCTTTCAAATTATCCATACTAAATACTGCATTATTATTAACTTCCAACTAATATGACTCTTAGAGCAGAGTACTTAAAATTTCTTGCATAGCTTTCATCCCCATATCGACTACCATATAGTAGAAATTACTCATTAAGAAAAAAATCCTCAAAGCAAATATAAGGAAGGCATTTTGACTTGAAATTAAAGACCGTAAGAATGAATTTAGATGTTTATATCTCAAAAATTAAAGATTTAATTTCAAAATATGAGCAAAATTACTAGAGAGTTTATTTTCAAATAAAATAAGGTAAGGTGATGATTTTAGCTATCTAATGAGATAACAAAAATGTAGAAAGATACACAAATAAGCCTTAAAATTTCTCTCAGAAAGGCTGGGGATTTAGCTCAGTGGTAGAGTGCTTGCCTAGCAAATGCAAGGCCTTGAGTTTGATCCCCAGCAGCTCCCCAAAACAAACAAACAAATAAATAAATAAATAAATCTTTCAGAAACAAAGAACCTGTGAGATTATTTTAATTGCAGTATTTTTTTTTTTATTTTCAGACCTTCTCCACTGACTTTCATGATAGTGATGAAATAAGGAGAATTACCTCTTCATCTCCCATCTCTCGAAGAACAGACATCATTTCTACACAAATATATATAGTACTGCCTTTGGAGACACTGATCAGTCCATTTCCACCTGTAAGGAACATGAGAATACAGCCTCAAGTGTTAACTCTCCAGTCAGTGAAGGTAAGCAGCCGTGAGCAGGGTACAAGGTTTGGTACTGAAAAATTCATGCATCCAAGACCTATTTTCAATTTTTATTCTTCTAAGATACACGGTTTTTCAGGAGTAAATTGTCCAAGAATTCTTCTTTGGTTGCATGTCCTGTTTTAAATTTTGTTTTAAGAATGTTGCTAGCCTAGGCTGAATCAATATTCTTTCTGCATCAATGAGAAAGACACTGTCTTTATTATGATGTGTACATTTCGTAGATAGCTGGAACTCCTTCCCATTTCATTTGGTCTTAACTATCAGTTGAAACTATTTACAAAGACCTTGTATAATGTGCCTCCTTTATCTTTTTTTTTAATGTCCTTTGAATCATTACATGTAAATTATACCCCTCAAAATTTAGTTGAAAAACACTCAGATACAAAAAGCTTTTTTTCTATTTGAAATATTTTGACTACTAGATTCTGTTTCAATATTCGCTATGATTTACCTTACTAAATCAAATGCTGTCATACAGTATAGTAAATAGTACTTTGTATTTTAAATTCCAAGCTCACTCTTCATATAGTCAATATCACTCAGGATAATCCGAATGAGAATTAGAGCCCTTACCAAGGTAGTTTTTACTCAAGAAAAGTCTTTTTGAATATTGTTGTATATTCTAAGCAGAAGAGTAGCTTGTTCTATTTCTGTGCTAATTTAATGCTAAACTATTAATTTCTGTTAAAGAATTAAATCAAAATACAGTGTCATGTAATGTAAGGAATATTTTCCTATTTAGAAAGTAAAATAATATTTCTAATATTTATGACCCAATAAATAAAATCTTCTTTAATTCTATCAATGCTAAAGAACTCCAATGTTATATTTTAGAATTCAGATGACGCATTTGGTTGGGAAAATGGCGATTCTGTGTAACATCATTGTTCTGACTTTGGCCCTCCATGGGGTCTGAATAACAAAAGACAGCATCCACGCAGTTTGCCAAGTTACTAAACTTTCTCTTCCTCTTATGCTGTAATTAGAAATATGATTTACAGAGCCAAATCTGTCTGCATAAAATGGGCACGAGGTGGCAGTACAATTTTCTAAAGCCTAGGGACAAAGTTATTCATTTTTCATTCCTTTTTTTGATTTCTTTTTTTGCCCTTTCCCTTCTGAAGGTCCAAAGCGGATGGCCATTTTGCGATGTGATGGTCTTGCAATCACTGGCACAGCGTTTGAAAGCGATTTACCCGAAGAACTGATTTCCACTAGGCAGCTTTTGGCAAAGCACAGTCTTCTTTCTTCCACAGATGTTTTCTCTTCTCAATTTCTGAATTTTGGTTCATGACGCAGCACAAACGGTCTTGGGCAGTACATCTGCATCACCTACAACTATTCAAATGCCACCAGCCACATCAGCATTCTTTTTCCCTGACAGGGGAACAAGGACCTCCTTTCTCACCTCTTCCTTAGTGCAGATTTTATTGTCCCTACACCGCCTTTATTACTTGAGAACGATTACACTGTTGCCTTGGCTGCTACCACAATGAATTCAGTAATTAGTGGCATTCCTGGGGCTGATACTGAGTTAAACAGACACTCATTACTCTCCGATGGATTACAGCTCACAACTGCTTCCACAAGTGCGCTTCCAATTTTCTCCAGGAGGGCTCAAGAGGACACTGAAGAATATTCAGATGTTTCCTTAATTTCAAGAAGAGAACACTGGAGATCGCTGAGTTCCTCAAGGCCTCCCATTTATCTTGCTAAGATAATTATATTCAAACAGGTCACCATCTCAAACTCATCAACGGTGCTCCAAGTCAGCACGCAAGCCTCCGGCCCGCTGAATGCCAGCTTACTGCTGAAGAATCCAGCGACTGGAGACTCGCAGACATCACACCACAGGTTGCTGATTCTTTAAGTGAATTAAGCCAAACATGTGCAACATGTTCTACGACTGAAATAAAATCCTCTCATGAATTCTCAGATCAAGTTTTGCGGAGTAAACAGCCCCACTCTTAGGAGACTTTCTGGATGAACTTGGCGATATTAGCCAGCTGGGACTCACTAATGGGAGCTCAGACTGTCACTCCTAGGCATTCATTTTCTTCTGCTACTCAAATAACACCATCTCTGGCATTCACAGAACTAGCATCTTCATTTCCTTTTCAAAAGAGTCCAAAAGGAACAATTTTATCCTCGTCCTTGGAAGAATCCATTGCCCTATCAAGTAGTTTAGATGATAATTTATGTTTGGGTAAGACTTGCTTATCCATTTTCCCTTCAAAAATTATCTCTTCAGACTTGATGTGCTCCGATGTGATTTCAAAACAGACTACTGGTGATCTTTCAGCCTCGGAAAATATTTTAAAACTATGGAAATTGGGCAAAGACGGTACCACTATTGCCCCACTGAAGTAATGAATCGAGACAGTTTATTGGACGTAGAAGAGAGTAAAATATCTCATAAGCAGTTCAAATTTTACACAAGTGGTAGTTCTCTAGATTTGGAGTCAAGCCTCCATCTTTCAGATGTTACTTTGAAGACATACTCAGAAACTGCACATTTGCGTGACCATAGAGGCAGCCGGCCGCGGGATCCGGGGCCTGCTTTTGCAGAAGGAAATGCTACTGTTGTGTTTTATCCCATCTCACCAACTCAGTCACTTCCAATGCAGCTCTCTGCCCCCACGTCTGTAGTTGGGACAGACTGGCCATATTATGTGGCTGTTCTTACCTTGAATTCCGATTTAAAGGGAGCTTCAGAAATGTCCAAATGGGAACTTCATCCCACTGTGCAGGATCAGGGATCGCCCACTGCCAGCCGGAGTCTTCCCCTATCACTCCATCTCTTACCTCCCCAGCGTCCTAGTGCGTTTTGGCACACGAACATCTGATGGGTTCCGGTGAGTTTCGCGGTTTCTCCTCGGTAAACTTTTAGAGATGAATTTCTTTTCCACAGAGAAGACGGAGCCTGCCGTGACCAGCAGGTGCTCTAAGCAGCCTCGTTGTAATCAAGGTGGCAGTCAGCTGGATGGAGCCGGCACCTGCCGGTGTACCCGTCACAGACAGATTATGTGCTGCCACCAAGGCCACCAGATCAATACGGAGTGCGTCGAGGATGGCTAGACTGCGGGCAAGCGATCAGAACTGAACTAGTTCAATTCATTACAACAAATCTTTCCAAGTTTAGGAATAACTGTTATGATTCTCATTTCTTGAAATAGCTTCTTTGTAGGGTGGAACACAATGGAACGTACTCTAACGTTTCCTCCAGTGCTGGCATTTTTTAATAGAAAAAAAAAATGAGGAAATCAAGGTAACTTTCGAGGGTTTTCCTATCCTATGTGGTGTGATATACCATTTTTATATTTAAATCTGTGAGGCTTTCATTGTGTGTAATTCAAAGCATAAATTAAATTTGTGGACTTTATTTAACAAAAGCACTATATGAAATTGGCAAGAGATTCAAATGTGTGAATTTGAATTCAGAATCTTAAATAATTAATGGCAAATTAGTTTCCTAACCTTTTTTTTTTTTTTTTTTTTTTTTTTTTTTTTTTTTTTTTTTTTTTTTTTTTTTTTTTTTTTTTTTTTTTTTTTTTTTTTTTTTTTTTTACTTTAGAGAGCTTTCAGAATCATTAATGTCCTCTTCCCTTGTAATAATGATCAAATTGGTGAGGTTGTGGAGAAAAGAAAATATTTAAAGAATTGTAATTATCAGAAATAGGGAATTCTTTTCCTTATTGAAAAGTTCTGTCTTGTGGAATTTCAGGTGTTACTTTGTGGTGGTGAAGTTAATTTTCCTATGAGGAGAAACTTAAAAGTTTTATGAGTCTATATGTGTGGATCTGACTCTGTGGTAGAAGAAACATGATACCTAAAATATTTTAGGTCTGTAATTTACAGCAGCCAGCTCTGCAATATGAAAGATCAAATCATTATATTTGGTATGTCCAAATTGATGAGATTTTCTTTATATATGATAGTATATAAAGTTTCTAAATATACAATAATAAATGTAATTACAAATTCAAATATTGTAATCTACTTGTACTTTCACAAAATTATAGCTTATAGTTTGTTATGGCTTACAATGCCCAATACACCATGTCTCACAAATAATGTTCTTGGTAAATGCAGCAAAGGTAAAATTTCTCCTTTCCAACACTGTACCCCACCCAGAGCCATTCCTTGGACATCGTTAAGACACTGAATGTCCACTGGCCCCAATTCAAACCCTGGTTGCCTTTTAGGAATGTAACCTCCTTACTTTTTACTCCTTACTCCACCTGCACAGACTCTTTGATGAGTTTGACTTCATCTCCATCTCTTAAGTCTCCTTTCAGGTTTCTTTGCTTTCAAATGAGTTTAAACACAATAACCAATCACTTACAAGGTGTTTCCTGGCTTTCTCCAATATGTGCATCCACTATTTTGGTCGGACTAAACTCAGGTGATGGACCACTGAGTTAAATGAAGCTCCAAGCAGCCCTATGACTA
This sequence comes from Hystrix cristata, assembly GCA_004026905.1. NCBI lineage: Eukaryota > Metazoa > Chordata > Mammalia > Rodentia > Hystricidae > Hystrix > Hystrix cristata. The sequence continues at coordinate 9,109 of PVJO010017888.1, read as the reverse complement.
GCACAGTAATGCACATGGAGTCGCCTTTGGAAATGCATGATTCCTGACTCTTTAGCCCAGTGAGGGATCTATTAAATTGAATCACATTTGTCTGTCTCCATTCTCCTGTAAACTGGACCTGTCTGTGTGGGTTAGTTTAATGCCTGAAACAAATGAACTTCAAGAAAAGAAAAGAGAACATGTTTTAGTAGGTCAACACTGTTTTTCTACAGCAATGCTACGCTCCAGTTTTTCTACCATACTGGTAGAAAGGTAAGGAAGTTAGAGAGAACAAGCCAAGCTTCTCCATCCAGACATGCTCCAATAACAATGAATTTTAAGAAGTATAGAAATGAATGATTTCTAAATTTTCCATTTATGATCTTCTCAGGTGTAAAATTCTAAATTAAAAAAACATATGATGTTAATAAATGATGATGGGATATTTCTTTAAAAATAAAATTCAGTGTAAGTTTTTAATAATAGGATTTACTGCATCTTCAGAAAAAATAACTTTGACAATTTTAGTTTACTAAAAGTAATTTTTTTCTTAGGCACTCTTATTAATCTCCATATCTTTTTAGCATCTGTTATTTCCCAAACATGTCAAAATATATATCTTGTGATATTCAATGCCATTCTTTTTTATTTTTAAGTGTTGTGTACAAATTGTACACATTTACAGAGAACCGTGCGATGTTTTCATAGATGTATACACTGTGTAATGTTCAAGTTGGAGCAAACATATCACCTCAATTAATATTTATTTATAATAAAAACATGCAAAGTCCTTACTTCTAGATTTAAAAGAAAACACAGTGCTCTGTCATCATCTGTAGTCACCATACTGTGTGATAGGACACCAGAACATCTTTCTTCTACCGAAATGTAACTGTTACGCATTGATCAATGAGCCTTCCCCACTCCTGCCCACTGGTGACTGTTCTTCACTTTTGACTTCTGTGAGAAGAACTGCTTTAGGTCGCACGTACGAGTAAGATCATGCTGTACACATAGTCCTGTTCCTGACTTACCTCACTTACCATAATGACCTTCAGTTTCACACACGTTGTCACAAAAGACAGCATTTTATGCTTTATAAGGATGAATAGTGTTCAGGTCCACATGTGTATGGCCCACATTGTCTTTATCCATTCATCAGTTGTTGGGTGTGTAGGTTGCTTTCATTTCTTAGCTACCACGAATAGTGCTGCCATGAACGTAGGAACACAGATGCCCCTTCAACTTAGTAATTTCATTTCCTTTGGATATACACCCAGTCGTGGGAGTTCTAGATCTTATAATACTTCTTTATAGAAAACATTCACCAACATCTGACATAACTGTACATGTGAGTTCGGATAATCTTCCTTTCGGTGTTTGTACCCACCACACCAGTTAGGGTTTCAGAGCTGCATAACCCTTTTGTGCTCCCCCGTGTCACGATGTTCTTGCCTTCTGTCCCACTCCTCACGGCAACCCTGAGTGAGGATGCGGAGAGTGGTAGACGCTCATTATCTGCTCTCTGCGAAGCCCTCAGCTCTTTGTCCCGGGCAGGCTTTGAGGAGCTGTGGCCCCTGTGGCCACACAGGACCTCGCTGTCAGGACCCCGCCCTTGACGGAGCTGCAGTGTGTGGGAGTTCAAGGTGACTGAAAGGGAGTGTAAGTTCAGGTACTACAAAAGCCGCTGGCTTCCACCATCATTCAAATGTGCTTGTATCAAGAAATGAAACGAAAGCTGTTGAGTTACATCTGACTTTTATTGTTCCCACTCTCGTGTTGAGAACATTCATGTACAAATAATGGTGAACTGAGTAGAGCGTAAATTATGTAAGTTTAGAATTTAAAGAGTGAAGCTTTTTAAATTGAAGCTTCCATCCCTCGATGTGAAGGTCCATGATAACATTTATGACCATAGTTGAAAAGTTTTAGTTTTCTTACTTAGAATTACATTAAATAGCATATAAAAAGATCATAAAAGTTAAAAGAGTCTGTGGAACAAAAGACAAAGCTTTGTGTTTTGGTACTTCTCGTGGCCTGTCTTTCTCGCTCCTCTGACCAGCTAACCCTGGTTTTCATTTTGCACTGGACTCAGCAAATTACTTTGTGACCTGCCAGGGCCCTGCTGCCCTACAACTCCCTCCTCACCCCCTGCCAGCTGCGCTTCATGCCCGATTCTTCCTCACTCTTGATCCTAATCTGATAGAATTTTCTGGAATTTGTTTTTAGGCATTTTGCTTCTTTCTCTTGTTTATTTTGTTGTTGATTTTCTCTTTCCTTTCCACAAACCTCCAACTCTTCTTAATTCTCATTCCTCTATTCCACAAATATTCTTTGGACCTATAGCTAGATTCATGGCTTCAAACATGTGCAGAGAAATCAACTATTTTCAGTTTTAGTCACTCAACATTTTTTCCCTGTAAGTCTCTCAAGCATCTTACTTAAACTACAATAATACTGTCATTTCCTTAAAACCAATGTCTTCACCTCTCTCCCCACCTATACATTCATTCCCTTATATATCTTTCAGGTAAAAGTCGCATCCATCTAGATTCCTAAGCTCCAGCATAAACTTTATTTTATTGAAAGTACTATAAATTCTATCTACAAAGTTCTTTTCCAACATTTTATGACAGACCATTATTATTATTATTATAGTTTTTCTCTAGTCACTCTTAGTATTTTTGTAAATGGGGTTATCTTTTTCCAGTTTATAGTCTGTCTGGGCTGTCTCCCTTATTACTTTCAGAGTTTTTTGGTTTTTTTTTTTATGGTTCTTCATTCCTCAGGTTAAAAACTACAGTAATTTTTTCATTTCTGGTAAGAAATGATTTAAGGTCTTATATTTTCCATCTATGCATTCTACCTAGAATATTCAACTTTAATTGCATCATCTTAAGACATTCTATACTACTTCATTCCTGCTGTATTTTATGGTTATCCATTGCTTGATCCTATCACACAGCTACACAACTCTACAGTTTAGAATGCATAATAGCTCCCCATGAATGCCTTCTATTGCACTGTTTATCAGAATTCCTGTACTAAGGCCCAGTTCAAGTATTATTTGCTATTGGAGGACTTTGGCAAGCCTTGTGCTTTAATTTTTCCTTTACATTTAGACCTATGGAACATTGTACAAAGTTCAACAGCATCTTGGGTTTGAGTTGTTGTTGGCTTCCTAAGTTTGTTGTTAGCTTTCTGAGCTTCCTCTTTCAGGACAAGAATTCTATATTATTTTATACACTGTCTTATTAAAGCTTTGTTGTAATGATGGAGTTGTAGGAAAGACTGTAAAACACCTAGCTTAAAAATGATCACAGTGATCCATCAATTTGATATACTTCTGGGAGGTTTTGCTGTGGAAGCTGCTAAGAGCAGAGGAAAACTGGGGGTGGAAAAAGAAAACATACCAGTACCAGAAAATTAATCAAGGGTGTAGTTTCTTGTTCCTAAGAAGGAAGCTGAATAGCTCAATATACAGGGAATTTAAGAAATTAACTACTCATTAGTGGTTCCTGGTCTGTGCTATTTGGTAGGCAAATGGCTTGGTATCTGGATGGTCTAGGCAACTCGTGAGACAGGTAAGGGTAGGAGGTCATGATTTATTTCTGAGTAATCATCGAGTGTAGTACTTGATTATGGATATGCAGGAAGCAAGATGCTTTGAGAGAACAGTTACCTATTCATGAGGAAGGATTTAGCACACTGGGTGTTCAAGAGAGAATATCAGTTCTGCGGTGAGAATGAGTGAGGATGAGCATTTCATGTACCAAGTGGAAGACCTAAGGCAACAATCCAATCCTGTGACCTCTTCCAGTCTTTAACAAGGCTTAGTGAGGACTATTATATGGAGGAAACAGTTTGACCGTGAAACAACACAAATACTCAGTGGACATTCCTGCATATTACAGGATTGCGGGCAATTTATTATTTCAAGAATGATTATTATAAAATAACTTCCATTAATTCAACACCTGATTATTAACTAGCAATGACATACACTTGAAGATCTGGTCTGTGCATAAATTTACAGATGAGAAACAGGCAGAGACTGTTTTGGTTACTTTCCCTTAACCAATGAATGTTTGAATCGGTGTTGGAATTTGAGTTTACAAGATCCAGATATAGATTTTTCTTTTCAAAGTATGTTCAATGAAGGAAGTGAAATTTTACCCATTCTTCATACCCTTCACATTCTTCTTAGCTCCCGTCCTCGCGCAGATCTTGATCTTGCCTTTCTAGTGAATGGCGTCTCTCATTCCAGCTGCTGAGGAAAGCTGAGAAAGAATTGAGGAGAGCAAAGGAGCAGATAATAAACACAGAGTGATGAATTGACACTCTCAGTGTTATGACCATGGATGGGTCCGAAACACCTAATTCTGATAGCAAGAAGAAATACTTGCCTCACTACAGACACAGTTTTTCTCAATTAACTGTTATCAGTCACTTGTACACAGAAAATTAATACAAAAGCTATTTTTGTTGCATCTCAAAAAAATCATTTAATTTTGTTCATGTCCTGAGACTTTGCAGGAGATCCAGGAGATTTGCTTCTCAAATCTATATATAAATCACATAGTGTAGGACAAATGTCTCTTTTATGAGTATCAGTTAGCAGAATTTTGAGATGTTATTTAATATTAATAATAAATATTTTTTCAGACTCAACAGTGTTATAAGATTAGCATAACCTGTTTTCTTCTTCAATGCTTCTCTTAGCAATATATTTTATTGAGGACATAGTCCTGAACTCTATGTATCATGTATTACTAAATAACACAGACATTTTCTGATCTCCTGGAGCTTAATTTACAGTGAAGAGAGATAATAAAAACTAAGCAAAGTAAGTTTGTGTTTCTACATAACATATATACATATTCTGGTGGTTAAGGTGGAATGTCAGTTTGATTAGCTTAGGGAATTCCCTGGGAGATGGATAGAGTGCACTTCTGGTTGTGTTTGGGTGGGTCATGGAAGTGTAATTTTGGGTACTAAGATGGTTCCTTGTCCATTTCCTGGCTGGACAAGGAACCATCTTGCTTTTCTTGGCCACCATAAACTAAGCATCTTGGCTATGCTATGCCCTTCTTCTATGATTTTTCTGCCTTGCAACCAGCCACCCATGGACTAAATTCTCTTGAAACTGTGAGTCCGATTATACATCTGCCCCTTTAAATTATGACTTCTGTGTATTGTATTCCAGTGGCTGGAAAGCTAAAGTCATTATTGTGACTCTTCCTGACCATGTGGTTCTGAAACCTTTGGAACTAGTTTGCAGGAGGAATTTAGAAACGTTTGGAGATGAGGGCTGGAGCAGCCCTAGAAAGCTGTAAGCACACCCTGCTGGGCAGTTCTGGCCAGACCTCAGAGAACTAGAATGCTGACAGGAATATGGACAGTAATGGCCAGGCTCAGGAGGCTTCACTTGGCAACAAGAACCCCACTGAGAGCTGGACAGGAGGCCAGGTGTGTTATGCTCTGGAAAAAAAAATCATTTAATTTTGTTCATGTCCTGAGACTTTGCAGGAGATCCAGATTAAAGGCAGTGGACAAAATGATCTGATGTAGGAAATTTGAAGCAGTTCAAAATTCAGACTGTGTCAGGAGTACTTCTGGCTGTTTTTAGCTAGACATATAGTGAGAATCTTGGATAAAAAGCAGGAGAGAACAATTTGAGAATATCGTACCCACTGCACTGTAAAGCAGTGCTCACTTTGAAGACCTCACTTCTCTTCCCCACGCTTGCAACAATTTTTTTATTTCACTGTGAATCAAAACCAAACTCTTGCAGTGGCCTAAAATTCTGAGAATTTTATTTTCTACCCTTCCATGCCCTACAAGTCTCCCTCTATGTATTTACTCCTCCACAGCCTTCTCTCATGTCCTTGCAAAATGACATACTTTCCTACCTTAACAGAGCACCAGCTGTTGGCTCTTTGTGGGACATTCTTTCTGCCTGTAGCTATACTGCTACCTCTCATCCCCTCTACTTGAGTTCTTCAAAGAAAATGTCTTGACCATAGGTAAACTATTGTCTCTCATTCATTAACATAGAATTATGACACCTTCTATTTACTCTATTTCTATTTTTTCTATTATTTATATGGGTTATCACATTCATTCTTTCTTATTCTCTGTGTCACTTTCCCTTCATTTTATATAATACACACACACACATACATGCAAACACACATATCAGCTTTCTTTTCACTGGGGCACTATAACAGATGCCCACAATTTAAAGGACAAGAGGCCTAAGTTTGTTCATGGTATCAAAGGAATTCAATCCATATTCAGAGGGCTCCAATATAGAAACTTTGTGCTAAAAGGATGTGGAAAAGCAGAGATGATTAGTTTATGGCAGGTAGGAAGCAGAGCAAGGGAACAGTACCTAGTAGAAAATGGGCCAGTTACTATACCTAATACACAAAGTGAAGCCTCCATGACCTATCCAGAAACACCAGAAGTGTAGTCAATCAAGTGCCGAGAAGATTCCAAAGTTAATCAAGATGACATTCCACTTTAACTACTACATCCCTTCTCTCGTCAACTTGCCACTAAACAGATCTTCTTAAACCACGTTTCATCTCAAAATAAGAAAGTAAAAAAGCAAGTTCATAATTCTACCTGAAATACTACAATTACCCTGCTCAAGAAGAATTGCAACAATTCCTTCCATGAAATCTCAACAGTTCCAGAATTTTCCAAAAGTCCAAATCAAAATTTCTTCTTCACTGTAGCTGGCCCTGTGTCCTCGAGGGTGTAGTTTTTGTTTGTTCGTTTGTTTGTTTGTTTTTGTTTTTTTATTTTTTTTGTGAGGGTTGCTGGGGATCGAACTCAGAGCCTTGCACTTGATAAGCAAGTGCTCTGCCACTCAGCTAAATCCCCAGCCCCAAAATCTCTTCTGATACTCAAGGCAAACTCTTAGATGTGAACCTCTGTAAAAATTAAAGCAAAACAAAACGAGTTGCATCATCCTAAGGTAAAATGGCACAGGGTGCAATTTTCAAAAAAAGAGGGATGGTGGATAGAAGAATTGGACCAAAGCAAAACTCCAACAAAGCAGGACAAACGTTAAGTTCTATATCTCCGTATGTGGCACCTGAGACACATGACCATGAGATCTGGGTGCCAAAGGGCTTGGGTGGCCCACACAACCTCTCTCTCGTGGGCTTGCTTCACATGCAATCTGCATATTTACTCTGAAGATATCCCACATTCCTGGCATCTCTGACTTCCTGGGGGACAGCTTCAATGCACTGCCCCACTTGCAAACAGCACCTTCAGCTACTGAGCTCATCGATGGTGAATCCACTGATGAGTATAGCACCCCCATGATCCAATCACCTTCTAAAAGTCCCATCTCTGAACACATGAGACTTTTGGAGGAAGGTTTAGCCCTAAACCATAATGTTCCACTTTTGCACCCCAAAAGGCTCATAAACATCTCATTAGGCAAAATATATTAATCCATTTTTAAGAGTTGCTAGTATCGCAACAGTTTTAGCACTGCTGAAAAGTCCTTACCCAAAGTTTCTTCTGAGATTTACGGAAAACTCTTAGGTGTGAGTCCATGTACAAATCAAAAAGAAATTAAATAGTTTCACATTCAATGACACAGGGTAAATATTCCCATCACCAACAGAAGGATTATGGAAATAGAGAGGAACTGGACCGAAACAAGACAGAAACTCATCAGGGCGAGCATTCAACATTGCACCTCCGTGTCCAGCACCCAGAATAGGTTTTGTTTGGATGTGAGATCCACGGGGCAGCCCCACACCTCCGCACTGTCGTACTGATTTCAGCATTCAGAGCCTCTCTTCTGTGTTGGCTGTATTCACTGTTGAGGTTTTCTCAGCAGAAGCTCTATCTCCAACTTCCTGAATGTCTCCAGTGAACTTTTGGCTTCACTGTCACAGACTCACAACCCCCACTTGGGGTACACTATCTGGCTCCCAGGTCTTCTCCTGAAATCTTGGTGGAAGGCTCCATGACTCTATAATTTCTGTGTTCTTCTTGACTGAAAATCCAGAACAACATGGTCTGCTACCAGCTCAAGCAGTAACCAGGCCCTTTGGATTCTGAGTGCCTAGATGGGTGAGCACAGAGAAATAAACCCCAAGCAACCAATGTCCCAGGAAGTCTTTCTTCAGCCAGGATCCCAGGGAGTGTTTCCTCAAATGAAAGGTTTACACTGTGCATCCTGGAGTCTGCACTGGCTGGGGTCTAGCCCACTCCTGAGATGTCTCCACGCTCTACTTCCTATTGCCCTGAGGCAAAGTACTTGGCTTTATTTAACGTTAATTTTTTCAGCAACCATATTCCCCTTTGACCCAACTTTACAGATGCTTGGTGAAACTGTGAACTTTTCGCAACACTGAGCTCTGCTTTTTTACCCAGTTCTCTCTGTATGTGTGGCCACATGTAGCCGGAAATACCCATGACACAGTCTGAATGTTGAGCTGCCTTGAAATTTCCCGCACAAGGTCAGTTAGTCCATGGCCTTTAATCACAGTTTCCTGCAAAGTCTCAGGACATGGCAAAATGAAGGCAAATATTCTGCCAGAATGTAAAATGCAAACAATTTAGAGCACTTGCCAGTAGAGTCCACGTTCCCAATAGAAACTGCTTGCACCTGGCCTTTACTGTCTGCATTCCTGTCACCGTTTGTTCTGAGCTATGCCCAGGACCACTCATCAGGTCCCGTCTCTAGCGGTGGTGGCAAATGTGCCGCAGTGGGCATGCAGAGCCCTCTCTGTTGGCATGGAACTGAAGTTACCCCAGCAGCCGAGTACCAACTCACAGCACACACAGGGGCAGTGATGGCACTTTGTGATGAGTAAGTGGGTTTTGGTTTGCAGTTTGGGTGCTCGTCTCCAAAAGGTTTGCTGTCACTGGTCTAGGTCATTTCAAAGAGACATTTTATTGAGATATTTTGTATTAATTGCCTAACTTCTAAGCAAGAAATTTAATAGTCTTATACATTTTACAATATAGACAATTCGAGAAATCCAATTTTTTAACCATAAAAATTTGTGTGCCCAGATTTTGAACAGAAATGCCAATGCTAAAGGTAAAATACATAGGACTGCACTTTGATATATGCGATATCTCTGAAAAAAAA
>PVJO010017887.1:0-38059 GCA_004026905.1 Hystrix cristata | reverse complement strand
AATTCTCCTCAGGACTGTACCATGGAAATTCTACCTATTCCAATCTGCTGCCCTGCTGTATTTAAACTCAAGTCTACAACTTCAACCCTTATCTGAATCTTTAGCCTGTTATCTTGCTCTAGAGATTTCAGCCTTATCAGCTTCTCCTGATTGTGTGAGCCAGTTCCTTCAAAACTCTTTGTCTTATACTGAGCTCATATGTATTCCTTTTATCATGTATACATATATATCCCCCTTACCCACGAGTGATATGTTCCATGATCCCCAGTGGATTCCTGAAGCCACTGATAGTACTGAATTATATATAATATAGGCATATATATATATTTCATATAGGTATATATATTTCATATAGGTAGGTATATAAATCATATAGGCATATATGTATACATAACTATATGTGCATAGATAATGTATATACTATATGTTATACTGTTTTTCCTATACATACATGATTAAGTTTAGTTTATAAAGGTGTAGTTTAATTTATTTAATTCATAAATTAGTAAGAGATTATCAATAATAACTAATAATAAAATGGAAAATTACAACAATATGTCATAATGTTAAAGTTTTAAAATTGCTTATCTGGAATTTTGCATTTAATATATGTGTCATATTATATATATATGTCATATATATATATGCTATTTCTGTTTCTCTGAAGAACTTTATTAGAGGACCTCAGCTCAAATTCCAAGACAATAGAATAATTCTCTTTTAATCACCCATTAAATCATTCTAAAAACAAATACCATCAATATTGAAAATTATTTCTATCTCTCAGAAGATGTGATATATGTACACACACGTACACAGAGGATGAGAGGTGAGTACTCTCCAATCCTCTGCAATATGTTACGGATCTCAAGATGAACATTAAATAGTAGGGAAAAAGAAAAACTGGACAATATTAAAAGAGATGTTATCCAAGAGGAATGCTTAAAAATTTGAAAACAGTTCACTTACAATAATCGACTATAGCCCTAAGAAATAATAGGCTATTGCCCTATAATAGTCTATTATATCAAAGTTTTCACCCTGAGATGTAACCAGTCTAATAAAATTCATAAACTTCAAGTTTGGAAATTACTGATAAGATTACTGAAAGAAGATGCGTATTACAAAAGCAAGGATAAACAGATGGGGCATGACCACTGTTTATCCCAGATTAAGGGACTAGAAGGTAAAAATATGTCATTGTGTCTTCAGTATTACTCACAAGGACGGATCTGCTGAAGTAAACATGCTAGTTGATTTCTTAGAACCTTTAGAGTGACAGAAACGGAATTAAAAATGACTATAGCTTGATAAAAATACTTTCACTTCAGTTTACCATGAACCGATTATCACTAAGGAGAAGTTTAATTATGAACTAGATTTTCTAAGTAACTTCACCCTGGGAAGCAGATGCTTTGATTATCTGATCAACACTATGGCTAGTCCAGTGGGTGACGATGGGTTGGGAAAAGGCTGTCAGGTTGGTAAGTCAACTTATTGCTTAAATTATCTGGAGCCAATTCCTTAGAGTCTGATTTCCTTTAAAGGAATTTGTCTTCAGGACCCAGACAGACTTGACATATATAAAAGTAGCCAACTTTGAAGACTATACCAGCCTTGCACAAAGCCTCAGTTAACTTGGTGAGTTTGGAGGTGAGCAGTAGTACACGAGAAGAATCCGGCTGCAGCCATAATTTGAGGGAAGAGAAGTCATGCAGCCATGTAAGCAATCCTTAAGTAAATAATGCTTTCTGATTCAATAAGGTTACAAACTGCTGCTGTCCTATAGAGTTGTCTGTGCTCCTTTCATCTGCCACCCACTGATCTCAAGGGTGCAGGATGAGCTGTGGGCTGGCACCCACGTATGTGGCTGCTGGTTTCAAAAGGTCTTGGGACTCTAGTTACCTCTCGGGGAAATTTAAATTCTAAGCCTACAGGGTAGGCTTCTGTCCAGCTTTTCCATGGGGCGTGTTAGGAGTATTTAACTAGGGTTGGAATGTGTTGAGTCCTTTATTCCACACACAGGTGCCTTTGTCGATGTAGCGGAAATATTAAGAATTTGCAAGGCTAGTTAAAACGTGCTTTCTAAAATGAAATTCCACAACAGCTCAGTCTCCTTTATAAACAAACCAATACATGACTGCCAGAAATCAATGCCCATTGATTCTATCCAAAAAAAATTTTTAGTGAGTCAGTGCTAGAATTATTGCCAATAGATTTGTTGTGTTTTTTGGATAGCTTCTTATGCATTACTTAGTGTTCCAATGGGAGTAATATGTTTTATTTAATGCTTCTTTTTCCAGTGAAAAATGAAACAAATACTTATATGATTTTACCTAAATCTGACTTCCTCCTAGAAAATCAGCTATAGAACTTACTTTTGGTTGGTGAAACTTGACTTTCCAATTCTGTTCGTACCGCTGTGCTTTTGGCGTTTAGAGTTTCAGACCTCCCCAAAATGTCTTTGAAGAAAACCTAAGTGTGTTGTTGAAAATACAAATTGAAAATATTTTTCTTATTTATTGGATTTTATCTCTAGATCTAACATTGTGTAGTACAACTTTTTAGTGATCTTATTCGGTCTTCCCTACTTCTCTACAAGGAGAGTGTGAAAATGTTCACAAGCTGAAAGGAAACTCATGGAAGGTCCAAAAAGATGCCTTAACCTCCTCCCAGACAGGCCCTTTTCCTTAAGAAAATGTGTCACTGTAAATTGTTGCTTCGTTCCTGTTACATCCTGACTCTGGTTGAAGGGAGCATTTTAAAACTTCCTTCTGGCTTACACAGTCCTTTGCAGGAGCCTCAGAGCTGTTCATTTAAGTGCAATTGCCAAGGAGGCTGGAGCTCTGCTCTCCCAATCTTTGTGGGAGGCTAAAAGCCACACCTGGTGCTTTCAACAATTTTTTTTTTTTTTTTTTGGGTGCTGGGGATCTAACTCAGGGCCTTGTGCTTGAGAGGCAAGCACTGTAACCACTGAGCTAGAGCCCCAGCTCTGAAATACTGAAAATTGAACAGAGGATTTCTTAGCACATACAAAACACACAAGTACATGAGGATAGGTTTTTTGTTTGTTTATTTGTTTTGTGGTACTGAGGATTGAACCCAGGGCCTTTACACTCACCTACATCCGCAACCTCTTTTTAATTTTAAAATGGGGTCTTGCTAAGTTGCTAAATTGCCAAGGCTGGGCTTGAAATTGTGATCCTCTTGCCTCAGCCTCCCAGACTTTTGCGATGACCAGTGTGTGCCACCTTTAACAAATAACAAATTTACTTAAAATTTCAGTTTATGTGGTTTACCAGGAAAACATTTTTGGGTCCTTTGAAAAGTAAAACGAATTAAGTAAACATTTTATTTCCTGGTTGGAAAAATAAGTATATTATTTGCAAATTATTACAGTAAAATATAAAATTCAAACACCTAACATTCCAAAAACAATGATCAAACTTTTTTGGTGACACATAGTATCTGTCACACTGGCATGATGGTGAACTGAAATAAACTGTCTTTACCCAAATTAAAGTCCTTACTTTCTCTCCATTTTATCCCAGTTTATGTTTCTCACTTTACTGTCAACAAATAGATGCTCAGCTAAAAAGGGGAATGATAATTAGTCAGATAAAGAAAGAACAAAATAACATGTGCCCACAGATAGTAGGAAAGCATTAGACTGAATTAGTATTGTCATCCTACATGTTATCCTCTTTCCAAGTGATATATAATTTAAGTGACTAGATAGGTGTTTAACTAAAAAATTCTTTTAATGCAAAATTTTAATAATTCTTTTATAGTTATATTAATTCATGTCAAGTTTGGGCCCACAAACCCTGATAGAGAGACGAAGGAGGATGCCAGAGATAGAGCATATCTTTGCTGGGGGGTAGGGGACTTCACCAAAATGAAGCCCTAAACTGATGCAAACTCCCAGAATTATTGAGGAAAAACAAAGGCAAAGTGTTCTGCTGAGTGCAAATGGTTGTTTTAGGTTAGTAAGGCATGGTGGCGATTTGGCCGAATTATTAACTTTTATGTGATTGTCCCCTAAGGAGCTGCCTTGTTTTCCCTGTGAGGCCCATCTCTGCCCGAGTTGGCAAAACATCCCAGTTTCAAGGTGTTCCATCTCCTCTGAGTTAGCAGTCTCCCCACCGTCTGCCGCCCCCGCCACTGACCACAGTCAACCCGAGCAGACATTGACCTGTTAGGCGTCACAAGGAACTCCACAAATTCGTATGAATTGGTTTTGCTAGGGAACTAAAATATGGCAGGAAAATGAGAAAACTTCTTGCTTTTATTAATAATATTCTTCTGAAAGATATGACATACAGCAAAAGTTTACTGTGTATCTTCATGAAAAATTAGACATCGGCAAAGCACACATTCTTCCAGGTTACTTGATTCTATGAGGTTTCTGAATCTTTCAAGTAAGATTTGTTCATAGATTTGTAAACGAATATACTTTGCTTGTGGTACAATTGATTTCCTACCTTCACTTTTTGGAATGAGTTAATTTTTCACTCTTGTAAGTCAGTTTCAGTAGTTGTAAATCTTTTCCTCATTAATTTACAAGTTAAAATCTTTGACGTGAATTTATTTTGTATTTATATAAAAGTGATGAACACATCTGTATTTTTATTTTTATTTAATTAATTAATTAATTAATTAATTTTTGGTGCTGGGGATCGAACTTGGGGCCTTGTGCTTGCAGGACAAGCACTCTCACCACTGAGCTAAATCCCCAACCTATGAGCACGTCTTTTAAAAATTATTTCATATTATACTCCGCTATGTTGTTCAAATGTCTTTTGTTCAGCCCTTAAAAGTATTGGAAATGTCTAAGAATTTTTTCTTAGAATATCCTTTCTTGAGATGAATAACACCGTGACAAACAATATGTAAAATGCAAAAAAAAAATGATAATATTCTTTAAAATCTCTCACGCAGGTTAAATTCTTACAATAAGAATTTTTGGTGATGAGAATTGCCCAATGACTAAATAGCACTGATGAAAGTATGGCTCAATTCTTATTTTTCTCTGCTAGTTTTCTATTAAATAGTAAAACCCTTACGGACCTTTTTCCTAAGCTATTACATATCTTCAAATTTAGATTGTGTTGAAATTCTGAATCAATGAAAGGATTATTTCATAGCTTCTAATGAAAATAATCTTTTACTGATTGACTTTGTGATTAAATAAGTAGTTCTTATTTTCTTGATGATTTTGTTTTTGAGCACGCTTATGCTAATGTACAATGCAGAACTTGGACTTAGACATTTTAATAGGAAGCCTGTTACTTTGTCTTAAGGTTCATTTCTTAAAGAAAGAAAAGTTGGTAAAAACTTTTACGGTAATTTAAAATATCTAGTTTAATCATCATAAAAGTTGAAATATGAAAAGACAAGTAGTGTTGCTTTAAAGCCTCTAAATATGGCAGTAGATATGATTAGATAGATGGATCTTCACTTGACAAGTCTAATGACTTGTATAGAAATAATTTCATGTCCGTAGAAATACAAATGCCATCAGTCACCCAATTACTCTTTTGGGGGAATTCATTTCACATAACAATTCATGTGGGCTGTTTACAGAACTGAAAATTCAAATGGCCAGGGAACATCACAAAATGACTTAACTTCGCTGGTTGTCAACAAAATGCAAATTAAAGATATAATAAGATACCATTTCTTACCCATCAAATTGACAAAAGTTAAAATAATAAAATCTAGCATCTGTGAAGATATGATGTAATAATTTAAAAATATAATTAGCAATGTCTCTTAAATTCTACATACTCTTTTGCCTCATGAGTCTTATATGTAGAAATCTATCTCACAGAATTGAAAGCATTAGTAGAAGATACCAAATTTAAAAAGATGTTTATTATAACATGGTTAATAGTGTGACAATTAAAAGAAAAAAGAGAAAAACCTCATACCCATAAATACCCTTCCATAGGGAGCAGCTGAAGAAATTATTTTATGTCCCATCTATTGAGTGCTGTGTGACTATTAAAAAGAATAAATTAGATCTGTATTTATTTACCTGGGGAATATCCCTGGTCTATTTTAATTCAAAGGCATGTTGTAAATAACGTTTTTAACCAGGTACTATTTTTATATCAAACAAATACAGTGTAATAAGCTCTAAAAGTAGATATTTGTATGTTTGTATTTGCTTGAAGTTTTAGGAGCTTGGAGAAGGATGTGGAAGGGTATTTCCCAGATTGTTTCTTTCGGTTTCCTCAAGGTGATGGGAATTAGAGGACTTGGGCGAGATTACTTACATTCTCTATATACAGTGATACCTTGGTTGTCAAATAGCTCCAAGCTTGAACTTCTCATTATTGGAACAGTGAAGTTTGAAAAAATATCTATTCGGTGTTCATAAAAACTTGAAAAAATCTGTATGGCCGAGAGTGAGTCACACATTGCGTCTCGCCATGGACACGAAGCGGTGACACTTCAGTCTAAGCACTGGTCTCGGCCAGACAACACATAGTGCTTATGCTAGCGCATTAAAACATTTGTCACTGTGCTTTACTGGCGTAGAATATTGTAATTATGGCTCCGAAGAAAGTTAATGATACCAGCAGTAAAGCTCCAGCAGGAAAATTGTCAGAATCACGATAGAGTTAAAGAAAGAAATCATTGTAAAATTTATTAAAGTCTTGTAAAAATTAATTTATAAGTGTAATTTGTGGGCCTCAGACCCAATTATATGGTTTTCCATGATTTCTTACAGGGAAAATATGTTCAGTTCTTGAACTTTTTTGTGTTTGAACTTGGATTTGGGATGAATTGAGTTTCACAACTGAGGTATCACTGTATTTAACTCCAGCATTCCATCAGTTATAATGATTAAATAATACTTTGACAAATTAAATAATAATAAAAATAATAATGACTTTAACAGAAGTCAGGTAAAAAATATATTTCCCTAATGTTTATCTTTTATCTTCTGTTTCCTTTTCTTTCCCTTTTCACTGTAGAGTTGTGCTTTAATTTACACCTTGGAGAATAATTCATATGTGCAGTTAAACTGTTAGATAAACAGAGAGAGTCATAAGATCTGGGCACAGTACAAACTTACATTGCTCTGATTGGCAACTTAGTTTAGCTACTAATATGTCTTTGCAAGGAAATCACTCAGCCTGTTCCATTATCTCTAAACAAGGGAAACTGCTGTCCCATGGTGTTTTTGTGAAGACAAGTGGGCTAATATAAAAGTGGGCTACTTAGCACAGTGATCAGCGGGTTGTAAACATGCAAACAAAACTCACCATTATTATGATCAGAGTGCACATTGCACAGTGGCTACTCCAGAAGCCCCTCAGAGAAAACACTTCATATCTTCTTATTCAGTCATTTTTTTTTAGAAATTTATTGATCTTTTTAGCTATCCGCTATTCTAAGTACTCGGGATACAAAAGTAAACAAAATAGACGAACTCTTTGCCTCCGTCTAATGTATATTCAAGTGTAGGAATGTATAATGTACGAAAAAAGAGTAAAAACCATGCCGCTGTATATCACAGAGGTAAGTGCTATGATACAAAGCAAGGCAAGGGTCAGCGTGACATGCTGCTAGCTTAGATGGCCAAAGAGGCCTCTGTAGCTGTTACTGAATCTGGGGAGCATCTTAAATCCATGGACGGGATGAACCACCCTGTTACTGTCCCTGGTGTGCATGTCAGCTGGAGGACAGATCAGTTGTGAGGGCTGGAAACACTTGTCAGGTAGGAAGGAAAGCTGGCAGGTGCAGTAGAAAGAGAGGAAAGCAGTGAGAGGAGATTGGAGAGGGCTCCGGGGCTAAATTCAGTAAGGGTTTGAATTTTATTCTTTGTGGGATGGAAATTCATCGAGAGCTTTTGAGGAGGCCTGTGACCTGAGCCATCATGCACTCTGCAGGTAATATGGCAAACACATTAAGGAGTGGGAGTAAA
The DNA here is from genome assembly GCA_004026905.1 of Hystrix cristata. Taxonomy (NCBI): domain Eukaryota; kingdom Metazoa; phylum Chordata; class Mammalia; order Rodentia; family Hystricidae; genus Hystrix; species Hystrix cristata. Next base: position 30,120 of record PVJO010017887.1, on the reverse strand, counting down.
GGGGGAGGTATAGCAATAATCCATATGAGATATGGCAGTGATATAGAGGAAGATCACAGAGAAGGAGCAGAGGAAAAATGCTCAGGTGCTGGGTGTCCCCTGAAGGTTGATTGATTGCAAGGTATGAGTGGTGCCAATGACGACTCCCAGCTGTGAAGATCTGCGTTAACAGAGTGAACATTGTTACATCCCTGAAATGTGGACCAAAGGAGGATGGATGGGATTTGTAGGAGGAAACACAAAGTCCTGTTTTGGTTAAGTTTCAGAGTTATTTGAAATCCAAATGGAGCTATTAATTAGTTTTTCAGGTATAATTAGGGTGATGATATAATTTATTATTTCAACCAGGACAATTTTGAGAGTGACAGGGCCTACTAAATGGTGGGAAGTTAAAACGATAGGTTAAAAACTTGAACCATCTTGGATCTGGAAATATATGGATCTGGAAATCAGTGGAAAGATTGAAGCCCTAGATTAAGTATGGAAGCTATCACAGAGTATTTAGAGTGGGACCGTGTGAGGTCACTGAGGGAGTGAGAATATGTAAGGCGACAAGAGGTGACAAGATTAGAAACTAAACTCTGGTTACATTTAGTGATTGAGAATAAAATAACAAAGAAATCCTGGTCATCATCAGTGAGATCTGAGTACTATGTTATTTTAGAATAGCAAAAGGTGAAATTAAATCTAGAATCATAATGTTCTTTTATTTAGTTTACTTACTCCACAGTACATGATAAAGAAAAACAATGTATTTGGTAAAAGTGTTGTGAAGTTTTATTTTCATAGTTGGTTTTTATTTTTATTTTGCCAAAATATGTGTTTAGCAAAAAATTAAACTCTACAATTAGATATCATAAATCAGAATTTCCCCCCTACTACTTTATATGAGCTAGGCTTGCTTGGAAAAAGTACTGTAATTATTTTGACCTATTTCTAAATATTAAGTATCGTGTGAATAATAATGGCCCCTAGTATTAATAAGGATGTTGGGAAGATTAAAATAGTATATATAAAGTCTAAGAGCTAAATGCGTTCACTTTATTGTTACAATTTAATTTTTAATTTGAACGGTTTTGTTTTGTTTTCCTTTCATACATAATCCTTGCCCCATCCTCCCAATATTATTGTATTATAGTTTTTAAATAAATTAACATTTAGTATTAAAATTAGTACAAATCTATATATGCATATATAAATCATATAATACATTATGATCACGTTTCTTGTATATCATTTAGCTTTTTATTTCAATTTTTTCTTGCCTCTTTTTCTACATTATTGTGTATGCTGCTAATTCCTCTCAATAGAGCCAAAAAATAAGAAAATTTATTCATTTTATTTAAAGAATATTAAATCAACAGAAGTTTAAATTGTAATGTAGTCAAATTTACAAATTTACAAATTCTAAATTTTAAAGATTTCACTATCTGCTTTTAAATCTGCACCACACCTGGAGTGAATGTACTGTTCGGTGTTAGACAGTGATCCAATGTCTTAAACAGAGGTGTGCAGCTCTCCTGGCACCATTTGTCTGCCAGTCCTGTATCTCCCCACTAATTCACGGTACCGATTGTCATATATCAAGCATTCAAGTAGACGCCTTTCTCAGCTCTCTAGACACTGGTATGATAGCACATATGAGGGAAAACCTCGCCTTTATTTCTTTTTCTTTGTCATATACCACACTATCTCCTCCCTGGAGGTTTTCATCTCTTGCTCTAAAATAGGCTAACTGTTCTCCAGGCCTGTCACATAGCTGTTGTCTTAGAATAGCTCTTCGCTGTCAGTGTCGGAATATTTTCCTCCCTGTTTTGGATTCCTTGTTTCTATAACCTGTGTTTTCTTTTCTCCTGTTTTGTTCCTTCCTTATGGTGAAGTATATCCTGTAGTAGATTCCTGAGAAGGAGTATGTGGACATGGTGTGTTTCAGATCTTGCATGTCTAGAAAACTTTTTATCTATACTCTCACTTGGATGATGCTTTGGCTGATGTATACAATCATCACTTGGTGTCCACGTGGAAATGGTTACAAAATCCCTCTATGGTACCAAAATCTGAAGATGTGCAGTTAAGTCCCTTCCATAAAATAGTACAGTACAGTGGTTCATTAGTTCATGAACTTAATTTGTTCCACAATTCTGGAAAAGATTGCCACATTCATGTTCATGTGGGAAAGATGGCTGTGGTCTTGTTTGTCATTTGATGCAGAGTCCACAAACCAAAACTAAATTTTGTCAAATGCTTCTCTTTGTAAACCAAACTGTTCGCAAACAAAAGTGTTTGTGGGCCGAGGTAGCACTGTATCTGCATATAACCTACATGGATCTTCCCACGTTCTTCAAAACATCTCTAGATTAATCATAATTCTTAACGTGATGTATATGTTATATAAACTGTTGTTATACTGTTTAGGAAATAATGACAAGGATAAAAACTCTTTATGTGTTCAGTACACAAACATTTTTTAAAGAATATTTTTGATCTTTGGCGGGTTGGATCTACCAATGTAAAAACCATGGATATAGAAGACCGACCATAATTATAGAGTGGACATGCTACTTTCCTGAAGATAACTTTTTCTAGTGTATTGCATTGCTCTTAAGCATTCAGGTGCCTTTTTGATTCCTGAACATTTCAACCTGAAAATACATTTCCTTCAATTCTTTAATCTATCCTTTTTCTTTGCTTTCCTTTTCTGGAACTCTAATTTGTTAAAAGTTGGATGTCGTTAATAAAATAGCTATTTAAAAATTTTTTCCTGCCCATAGCCTCTTTAATAAATAGTGCTGGAAAAACTGGCTCTCCACATGCCAAAGGTTAAAACTAGACCCGTCTCTTTCCCCATGCACTAAGCTAAAATCAAAGTGGATCAAAGATCTAAATATTAAAACAGAAACACTAAATCTGTTGGAAGATAGAATAGTAGAACTCTTGAAGACACAGGTGTAGGCAAGGACTTTATGAACAAATCCCCAGTTGCCCAGGAAATATCACAAAGAATCAACAACTGGGATCTAATCTTAGTAAAATGCTTTTGCACAGCAAAAGAAACCACCAACAAAGTGAAGAGACAGCCCACAGAGTGGGAAAAAATTTTTGCCAGCTATTCCTCTGACAAAGGACTAACATCTCAAACATATAAAGAACTCAAAAAAAATCAGACCCCCCACATTTAAAGACCCAATCCAAAGTGGACAGCAGAAATGAATAGACACTTGTCAGATGAAGAAGTAGAAACAGCAGACAGACATATGAAAAAATGTTCAACATCACTGATCATTCGAGAGATGCAAATTAAAACACCCTGAGATTCCACCTCACTCCACAAAGAATGGCTGTTATCAACAAATCAACCAGTAACAAATGCTGGAGGAGCTGTGGAGAAAAAGGAACCCTTCTCCACTGTTGGTAGGACTGCAGACTGGTACAACCACTATGGAAATCAGGGTGGAGATTCCTCAGGGAACTAGGACTAGAGATTCCATTTGACCCAGCTATTTCCCTTCTTGGTAGCTTCCCAAAGGAATTCGAAGCATCATACCACAGTGATATATGCACGCCTATGTTTATAGCAGCACAGTTTGTAATAGCTAAATTCTGGAAACAAACCAAATGCCTATCAACCGAGGAATGGATAAAGAAAATGTGGGGTTTTTTTTATACAATGGAGTACTACTCTGCCATAAAGAATGATAAGCTTGGGACATTTCTAGGTAAATGGATGCATCTTGAGACCATACTCTTAAGTGAAATAAATCAGACACACATGGTTAAATACTGCATTGTTTCTCTGGTGTGAAAAACTGAAAGTGTAAATAATGACTAAAATGTAATATATTGGGCAAGGGAAGAAAATGTCCAAATGGGAAAGGGAACAAGGGAGGGGGAGGGGGAAAGGAACAGAAGGACAAGAGAAATAAGAAATGGAAGTAAGAAATGGAAACAAATCTTTTGTAGATAAGGAGGGAGGAGGGGGTGAAGGGAGGGGAGGAGAATGGGAAAAAAAGAAGCAACAAGATATATCACGTGCAGGTACAAATCTCCTACGATGAATGTTATCACTATGTACATCTAAAATGTACCATTAAAATAAAATTAAAAAAAAATCTTTCCTGCCCAAATGTCCATCTCTTTGTTTTTTGCTAGTTTCTGGGAGATTTCCTCTACTATATTTTATAAAACTTGTGTTAGTTTTTATATTTATAAACCACATTTAAAAACTTTAACAGCTTTCTTATTTTGTGAGTATTCTAAATGTTTTGTAGCATTCTGCCTTTGTTTCATGATATAATGTCTCCTCTCACCTGATGATTTAAAGCTTGCACCTCTGAATTTATGAAGGAGGCATTAAAAAGCTTACTTGAAGCTGTGTGGGTAGGTGCCTGTCAGTGCACTTCAGTGAAGGGCTTCAGGTGGATCCCGATTCTTCCATTGAAGAGCCCCTGAATGTTTGCATCTGTGGTGGTTTTTTTTTTTTTTTGGGTTGATTGGTTACTTTAAAATCTTTAAATATCTTTCTTTTGGGATATAAGCCATTCATATTGTCACTATTTAGTATGTGAACTTTCATTTTTAAAAAATTTGACATTTCTTCTTTGATTTCAGCTCAGAGTATCCTTTTAAAAATGTTACTTGTTTTACTAATACATGTTTATAGTCCATGATGTTTACATTCATTTTAGGGAGTAGGTGCATGTACTTATCTTCATTATTTTTATTCCCCCCATCTGCATCCTACCATCTCTAGATCCCCCTTCCTCATTTTCATTATTATTGTTACTTGTTTTTAGTTGCTGTTTGGGACATGTAATAATTACATTCATTGTGGGTAGCTGGTACATGTACATGACACATTTTAAATCTTTTTCCTTTGCCTTTCCCTCTCTTCTCATTTGCAAAAGATCTGTCTCCCCATTTCTCTGTCTCCTTTTATCAGTTTATTTTGCTTTTTATTTGTACTTTGGATAACTCAAAATGAGAGAAACCACACGAGATTTAAGCTCATGTGTCTGATTTATTTCACTTACTATTATGTTTTCAAGGCGTATCTATTTTCCTACAGATACCTCAAATTTATTTTTTATAGCCAATTAGTATTCCAAACCATTGTGGAAATCAGTATGGATATTTCTCAAAATCCTAAAAATAGAAATTTCATTTGTCCCACCTATTTCCTTTCTAGGTGTGTTCCCAATAGAGCTAAAGGCAGCATATTACAGCAATACAATGCATGTTTATAGCAGCACAATTCACAACAGCTAAATCTTGAGAGCAGCCTATATGTCCATCAACAGACGGATGGATAAGGGAAATGTGGTGTCAAGCTATTCTTCTTTAGCCTGTAGTCACTGATCAATCTCTGAAGAGAGTAAATTTCACATTTTCTACCAGGGTAAGACAGGAGAGTTGCCTGGTGGTGCAGATGGACAAGGAATTTAGGGATTTACCTGATTTTCAAATGAGGTTTCTGTTATAGTTTGTGCCTAGATGTCCCCCTAAAACTGCATGTGATCACAGGGGCTTTTTCAGAGGTGGTTGAATCTAGAGTGTGTGACGTGGGGATTCTGGGCGTGTGATTACTAAATCAATCCACTGATTGGTTTGGCACCGCCCTAATCCCAGAAGCCTCCATAAGGTGTAAGGAGCAGAAAGAAGCCTCTAAATCCCCTTTTGTAACTTGCTGCCTTCTGCCTGTCTGCCGTGCCACCCTGCGTTGGAGTCAGCCGATTACAGACTGATACCTCTACCAACTGTGAGCTAAATAATCCTTTCTTTCCTTAACTTTGGGTGCTGGGTATTTTGCCTCGGCAATGACGGAAAAGTAACTAAGACAGATATTGGTACTGGAGAAGTGGAGTCCTTGCTGTGATGTTTCCTTGGCTGTGTGACTTAAGAGCCTTTGAAATTAATTTGGAAAGGTTTTGAGAGGCCAGCCAAAAAGGCAGTGCTGGAAGGCTCTAAACTTATTATATGGTTAGAGTGTGGAAAACCAGAGCAACTGATGAAAATGCTGGGTAGGATGAGGCTTGGGAGGCCTCTGTTGAGAAAGACTGCATTGGCTGCTGGATCCCAGGTTGTGTATATTGTGCTTTGGCAAAGGTTGGTCTGCGTTTTGCTTGTGTTTGGAGATATTTCCTGAGTGGCAGAAAAATTTCAATGCAGTCTGGTATTGCGACGGCAGCGTAGTTACCATTGAGGGCTTTTGGCTGGATCTGTGTTGGAAATTAAGAGTGGAGAGCCAGCAGGGTGACCTGGAGCATTTGGCCAGAGAGCTGTGGATTGCAAGGATGGACAGAGGAGAACATGATTGTGGAGAAGAAACAGGACAATAGAAAAATGACTTGAGGCCTTTGACCAGAAGAGAAGAAGTCATTCAGGGTACAGGAGATCCTTTGGGGCATCTCTTAATGTTGCCATGCTCTGTTGTTAAAGTTAATGGAAACCAAAGGAGTTTTAAAATTTGAAGCCATATTTTTTAATGTGGATGCACTGTATTGGTAGATTGTACTTTATAAGCAAATCATTTATTCTTTTAGCATGAGCAAGAGAGAGAGAATGGAGTAGTTGTATATTTGTATGTATAGTCGCAATTTTTGGACACCTGTTTGTAATCAGTTTTGAGCATCCTTTGAATATTTGTTTCAGGTGTGGGAATGAGTGCACTAAGAATTGTATCGTTAATGTAAATTGGAATAGACCAAGATATGTTAACTCTTTATAAATCTACCACCGGAGACTATAGTTTAAAGAAATGAGTCTGGTTATCAAGTTGACCAGGGGTGGATTGACCAGGACTTATTACTGTGGTCAGCTGGAGCAGGAATGCCCAGCTGGACTGAGTTGGTGTGGTTCTGGGTGTAGAAGATCCTCCTGAGGATTGTTGCTGACACAACATAACGGAGAAAAGGAATAGAAGATAGGGGCCGGCTGTTTCCCGGGAGAAGCTCTGCTGTGGCTGGTTTTCCTGTAGGGGACTCGACTGTTCTCGTGTGTGTGAATGTTGTAACTTGTAATTTTCCTGTATTAAATCTGCTCGCTTGCAAACCATTAACTCTAAAATAGTAACTACTATATCTTCCTAATGTTGAGCACAGCCCAGGTACTTCAGATGTCGCCCATTAATTGCTACACTGTGTATATGAGTGTGCTGCTTCTTTAGGTTAGCACTCCATTAGCTTTTCAACATCAAATTTGTTGCTATCACTTATTTGCTATTTTCTTCTTTTAACATTAGAGTCTTATTCATTTTTAGAATTTCTTGTCTGTTTGATGTGTACATCAGTCAGGTTTATCAGAGAATTGGAACCAATAAAATGTGACTGTAGCAGGGAATTTATTGGACTGGCTCACAGGATCAGTCTGAACAGTCTCACCATCGTCCTCAGCAGACTGGAGAATTAGGGAAATGGTTTCTGTTCAGTCCAAGAAGCTGGAAGTCCCGGTGGGGGCGCGGGGAGGGAGACAGAGAGAGAGAGACAGAGAGACAGAGACAGAGAGACGCACTAATGATACATTTGTAGCCCCAGGCTAAAGGCCTGAAAAGCTGCCTGGAGAAGCTGATGAATTTTGCTTTCGAAGGCTAAAGAATCTGGGGTCTGATATCCATGGATAACAGAGGCAGCTAGAAACATACCTCCTCAAGAAGGGGGCCGGTAGTGTGAAGTTTTCCCTTCTGCTTTTTCATTCTGTTCAGGCCCCTGGCGTACTGAGTGGGCCGTAATTACCCACTTTTTGCCGACCCACATGCCTGCCTGCCCTGGGCAGATCCTCACAAACACACTCAGAAGTATGCTACACCAATTCTCTAGACATCTCTCAATCCAGACATGACACACCAAATTAAGCATCACATTGTGTTTTCAGGAGAAAGGAAGATACATATGTATATATAATTACCGTGCACATTAATTACCAAGCTTATCTGGAATCTCTTTCTTTGAAATTTATTCCACGAAACTTTAAGCTCATGGATGCATTTTGTCTTTTAGTTCTGTAGTCCTTTAATACAACAGGCTAAAACAGTGTAGCTTTTCTCTTTAATAAACTAGAAATATGATTGCGACCTGTACAATATAACGCTACATCCAATCACCCGCTAGGCAAAATGGCCACTAGGAAGGAATTTTGGCACTGTGAGAACCTGCATCTTCATGAATGTCTTATATATTTCATGCTTGAAGATGACTGTAGTTTTCTTTGTATATTATTTCAGTGTGTGTATTTAATTTCATTGATACTGGAAAAATGTCTTTGACACATTATTTGCCACTAAGGCAAAAACTTTCACCACATAAGAGTTTGACTGCTTGGCAAATGGACTGGATAACACCTCACTCTTAGGGAGAACTTAATAATGGGTAAGTAATAATAGCAGTTAGATGTAAGATAAATATAGAAGTGGCTGAATAAAAAGTTTATAAGACTGCCTATATACATAAAATACTAACCCAAATTTGTTAGGTTTAGCAAAATGTACAAATGGAAACTCAACTGTTTTCATTAAGGGAAATCAATGGAACATATTATATATTAATCCACTCCAAACATTGCATACTTTAGAACTTTGAAGATCAGTTTTGGCATGTACCATTGTTGATTTAGCATGGAAAAATGTTCTCTCATTCTGGCATTACTCTCTTTCATTATTCATCTGTATTTCTCCATATAAGTCCATTGAAATTCAAAGAGAAAATTAAAAAAACATAATCAGCACAGAAACCAATGCAGACTTCTCAATTCATTTGGATTTGTTTTCGTAGTTATGGGATCAGATTTTATTAAGTTTGAAGAAGTTGGCCATGTCAAAATATATTAAGTTTTTAATCAATTAATATGACTTTTTAAGTTATTCCTTTTGGCAATTTACTACCTCTGATGGTAAATTCTCCTGTTTTATATCTGAAATTCTCATGTATCATAGATATTGTGGATGATGTTATACTCAGCTGAACAGAATTTGCTTAAATTAATAGATGCATTCATGTCCCAAATTTAGCCTGATGAAAGGATAAAGGCCAAAGCAGGAGTAGGGAATATAAAGAAAGCTTATTCTTGGATGGCAATAGAGATTCGGGCTCTCTTGGTTGTTTTGTCAAAGAGTATCTGTTGTTTCTGTATTTTATATCTGGGTAGGCATTTTTACTAATCATACAATCACAGACCAGTAATCAGAAGCAAAATATTTCATTAGATAAGTGATTATACTGGCTCTGGGAGGTGAGGTCTGTGAAGTTTGAACTATTCGGTCCAGCAGGTAAACATCGTATACCAGATCACTAAGAATTTAGCTTCTTGGTGGTCTTGACTATGGTACAAAGTCCTGAATATAAAGTAAGCTAAAGGAGCCAATAAAACATAAAAAGTCACAAAGTCACAAGATGAAGGTTTAAATTTTTATCCTAAAGACTCTCATTCAAAGATTGTATCAGTGAAGGTCCTCATTCAGGGACTGTATGAATGGACCAAGCATAATCCTACTTTGTGTGTTAGATAATGTTTCAGCCTCCTACTTATTAATAAATGAGATGCGGATAGCTTGAGGTGGCAGAAAACTTTCAGAGATCAAAGTGATGCAATGACTGTGTGTTAGTGAAGAGATGAAATAAATCAGGTGAATAAAGAGAATTAAAAAAGTGAAGAAGTTTTGGGCCACCAAGTGAAAGAGTGAGCATGTACGTATATCTACAAACACTTGGTGCATTTCCTTTTGGAACAGAACGTTAAGTTTTAAAAAGAATTGATCATTGTTCAGACAGTTCTGTGAATTAGCTAGAGTATTTGGGGCCAAGAGAGTGCAATTGGTTCTCTCAGCCACTGTCCCTTCCCGCTAAAGTAGCCAGACACTTGTTATTTCCTGGCCATGCTGTATTCTTTTATGCTTTCATGAATTTACTCATTCTGTGTTTACTTTTTGGAACCTGCTCTCTTCTTTTGGCAAATTTCTGTGTATAATGTCCTTGAGACTCTTGCATCCTCACTCTCTTTTACAAAATGTATCAAGCACACACATTATGGTCAATAATATGTATTTATTTGTACAGGATGAAGAACAAAGGGAAATGACCCTAACTGATGTCTTGGTACCATGCCAAGAGTAATGACAAACTATAGAACTAGAATAAATGAGGATGTGTGCAGTTCTTGCAAATAAGCTGGGCTTTACTTGTAGTGTCAAAATTATTCCCTGTGTTATGACATAGGAGAGTGTTTCTTATGTAACATTTCCCTTAATTTTTCCTTCCATTTGGGAAGTATACATTTAGTCAATGGTATTTAAAACATCATGGGGGACGTATTCTTAAATAGGCAACTGGAAATATCATATAGGTTTGAAAAACAAGCAATGATACAATAAGTTATTATAAGTCCTACAGCATCCTCTGGGATGGTATCAGAAATTAAGACAATAGGCAACTCAACATAAATTGGTAATCATTGTTGTACAAATCAGTGTAAATTTTAAAACAGTAGAAAAATATGAGGTGTCTATAACGTAAATATTTAAAACCTGAATTTGGTAATGAAATCCAGCAAGATCTCTTTATTTAAAGCACTTTACTAAGTTAATGATGTTGGATCTATACTCGTTAAAATCCACCTCAAATCTCCTTGAAACATCTATGTAATTGCTTCACTATTTTGGAGAAAACACCGCAGCACTGAAGGCCTTCCTCTCTTGATGACTCGGTGGGGTGTGGTTGTGTGTGCACATGTACATTCCTGGGCAAACACCGTCACCACTTTCACCATAAACACTTCCTGAAATCATTAGATAAAGTATGCATTGAGTAATCAATAATGCTGACTCTTCAGAGCCATGTGAAAATTTTCCTTAGTTTTGTGAAATATTCCATTCAACAATGTGATTAATCATTAAGAAAGTCTTCCAATTTGACTTTGATGGATAACATGAAGGGATACTAAAAATGTGATAATAATGGAAGTTCTATCATAAGAATCTCATTACAGTTCATAAAAATGTAAGAATAGGAATTTTATGTTTAAAATCATAACTTTCCAAAAACCTAAGGAAACTTCATATTTATTGTACTTCCGCAGTTTCCATTTCCATTTTATTGTACTTCCATTTCCATTTCATTTTTCACATAGTATAGTACATGACGAGATTTAGGAAAATGCAGGTTTTCTAAGCTGAGATATAGCGTTGCTTGGTTAGTATTTATGTCCCTAGAACGTGTTGCCTGAGGCATGGCCTATTGAAAAAAATGCTGTATTTAATTTGTATGTAAAACATAAAACATGTATATAATACATAATTATTAATGTCATTACTGTTATTGGGAAGAGTAGAGTGAAGAATGACGGTTGAGGATCCGAGTCTTCATCACAGTGGAATCTGGGGAGAATTTGGAAGGGGATCGAAGCATTGGGTAGAGAGTGACTCGTGATTGGAAAGTATTTTTTTGAACCATCATTTACATAAGAAGAAATGCTTATCATGTTCTTTCTTTAGCTCAGAATTTTTCTGCTGTATATTTAACCTTCATAAATACTTCCAAATGAATTATACAAATTACGGTATTGTTAGCATACTGTTGGCAGGCAGTACGCTAAATCAGGACATAAAGAAATTTTCAGTGAAGAGTGTACAGAGGGAATTTTAACCCAGTTGATATATCAGTAATCTCTCTGCAGCGCATAATTTCTTACAAGTCTGTAAAAATTGTGTAGGTCTATAAAACCCAAAGACTAAAGGAGGTGGTGGGGAATTGGCTGCTGCTGGTGAAATACACCTGGATGATAGTCCTGGCAAATTTCCACAGCTGGTAGTTAATGAAGGCACAGACTGATAGATATAGATTCCTCTTTCTCCCCATTTAGCTAGCACATGCTTTCCATAAGATCTTATTAACATGATTTATAATTCTTTCAGGTATTAAGTGGAAGACAAGTTAACTTGATTAAATTTGTAGATAGACAGAAGTACTAAAATCACTAATTTGGAACATATCATTTGCCTAGGTAAAAATAACATACATCAATTCTGTCTGTATATGTGAAGAGCTAGTATATCAAAAAGATTAAGAAGCAGCAAATCTAGTCCACTTTGTTTTTCTTTTTGTGCTCTACACAGGCAAATCAACTTGGACTCAAGGGCTTTCTCCCTGATCTAACGGAACTATTCTTTTAGTTTATAAATAATGGCTACCCAATTTCCACTTTAGGATTTTACTAAGTCAGAAAAGAACCACTGATGTTATTAAATGATTGACAAGTATCTTCTAATATGAAAAAAATTATGAGGGAAGATTAACCAACATTTATTAAATGCATGGAATCGGTCAAGTTAAAATTGGCCCCTAGTAAAATTGTAAGAGACGTTTGCTGCTGGAAAAAGAACTTATTGCCTTTCTCCCCACTTTAAGATCTCTCTGCTCTCACTCTTCCCATTTCAATGGATCACTTCCTTCTTACTTCCTCGGTTGCTGCTATCATTAAAACATGTACTGAAAATTCACTCTCTCAGCCATTTTCAACATGTAATACACTAATATTAACTAGAGTCACTATATTATATAATAGATCTCTTAAACTTATTCTTCCTGAACTTTTGTACCCTAAAACCAACATTTCCAATTTCCCTACACAGAGCACTTGGTTCCCATCATTCTAATCTATTTCTGTACCTTGGAAATTTTTAGATCCCACATACAAATAAAATAGCTTTTAGTGTACTTTCATTGCAGATAAATAAGTGTATTAGGTAATGGATACGTTAATTAGCTTTTTGTGGTCATCTCAAAATATATACATAATTTAAAACACATACCACACACCACGAATGTATACAAGTGTTTCTTGTCAACTGAAGAGAAAATTTGCCATCAGTGGTACACAAATGTGTGACACACTCATTAAATTCCAAAGATTTTTGTAGAGTCATCACATGTTAATAAAGTATTCAAAGCTGTAAAAATCTTTTGGGGGTCTCTTATATGAGCTATAGAATAAAGGAGAGTAGTTAAATACTGAAATTCTGGAAGGTTGTCTATGGAAACTGTGTCTTAAGTAATTTTCTTAAAGAGGGTTCCATGGTCAAGTGTTTGAGAAAGGTTATTTGTCTCTTTAAATTGACAGTTTAACTTAGGATAGTAAAGAGTCTGAGACAAAAGAATTTGTGAAACAATTCTTTGTTTAACACAGCGTTTGCCAATTGCATTTGTCCATAATAAGCAACTACTATTTGTTTTTATGTGACCTATTGATACTCGTCAGAATCAATGTTTTATGAAGTGCATTTTTACAATTGCTTAGAGGCTTTGTGCGTTACCTAGAGGCTTTGTGCGTTACCTTAGAGGCTTTGTGCGAAATCATAGCACATGAGCCGGGTTTGTCATTACAAGGTTTTTGGGACAGGGACCTGTGACCAAAAATCTTTTCGACAGAGGAGAGAGGGAATAAACTAAAATTATTTACCGAAAATAAGACTTTTGTAATACTGGGCATGATTTATACTACTACTTTATTACCTGTAAAAAGTCTGAGAACTTTACAATGAAAGACAATTTTTGAGCTAATTTAAGGTGTGAGGTGCCATACTATTTACATAAGGTTTAATAAATACCATGAAAAATTGTGAAGGTTGTTGCAGAGAGGCTTTATTTCATGGAACTTAATTCATTTTTAAATGTTCAAATAAGTACCATCTCCCTCCCTCTGCATTACTTTTACCATCATCCAATATAGTATGTATTTCACTTACTCATTTATATAACTTATTTATTTATGTAGGATGTAATCTTCATGATTACAGGTGACTTGTTTTCCTTCTTTTATTTTTTGTATCTCTAGAATCCAGAACACTGCCTGGCACATGGAACATACTTATACAATTCTATATTTGTTAAGTGAGCCTTGAGGTGTATATGTATTTGTATTTAAAGGTCTCATTAGCATATAGGTAATAGAACAAACCATCTAGGGAGGATTTTTGGAATGAAGTGGTAAACATTGCTGAGTTGAAACACAGAGACTCATCAATATCTGTAGGGAAGCAGGGAAGGGAAAACCCAAGTGGATCCTGAGAAGCAGAAAGAAGACAAGTAGAGAACTAAGAGAAAATGATGTCCTAGAAAAATTGGAGAAAGGAAAGAAGGAAAATATGTTAAGACTTCAGAGAAACTGAGTATGGTAAACATTTCTCTGCTAGCGAGCCCATGTTTAATTGCCATATTTTCTTTTACAAAAGGTATTCTGTGTTTAGTTATATACATTTAATATCGGATAAAAATTTGGCAACTCTCATAGTAATTACAAAGAACTTTTTATAATAGTGCTATGGTGTAGCAATTTATTTAAAGTAATGTGCTCTGGAATTTGTAAAGAAACAACAGGCTTTGTTGCTGACTTTGGAAATGAGGTCATCTTTTAGTATTGTTTGTATCTCTTAGGTAAATATGTGGAGTAGATGGAAAATAGAACAGTAGTTCCAACTCTGTGTTATCTTACAACACGTTGTATTCTCCTGGAGCTGAGTCAAATCAAGCTTATGGTACCAAATACCATTCTAATTGTCTTTCTAGGTAGGTATTGAATGGAATGATGACAGAATTAGCTTTTAATAGTGTGACAGTAGATAGAGTCTCTTGATCACATGCAGGAGATTCCAGACATCTTTGTGATAACTTCTAGACCCATTGATTTATCATTTATAATATATTAATGAATTTGTGTGGTGCTAATGTATTGTAGACATTTATTTTCTTTTAGGATAAATCTGTTTATACATCTAGAGTTCCTTAGTAGTTGGAAGAGTGGCAGTGAGGATGTTTACGCTTGGCGTTACCTTTAGATTCAGAATATGGTGGCCCGTTAAGATCAACAAGGAGGACTATTAGGGTTGTATATTTCTAGTGATCTCTAAAAATATTAATCACTATCCATATTAATCAATGACGGGGGAGTTGACTTCTACTACTCCTAATAAATGAATTCAAGAACGTTTGAGATTTACTTCTCTATGCCTTAGAATCCTATGAGAGAAAGGAAAAGTTAAATTTGCTATGTCTACCAAAACATCAGTAGGTTTTGGTTTCATGTACTCTATCTCTGTAGCTATGTATATGTGTAGTAGCAATTCAGTTATAATTAGTCAATATTAATTGGTTATTAATTATAATATTCTTAGTGGCTTTTAAAAATATAACATTATGATACAAAAGTACAAATCACTTATTATGCATGATTTGTAAACAATAGGACACACTTTAATTCTGTAAAAGGAAAATACTTTTGCCCAGAAGATATGTTTCCATTAATTGTGTATATGTTAAAAAAATTGTGTGTATGTTAACATGAAATTTAATACAGTCGGCATCTCAATGTATTGGAAAGAAAAATGGACTCTTTATTAGGAGTCATAGATCCTAGCCCTGATTTTGTCACTATGCGCTGACCCTCCCCTGATCTCTGAGTCTCTGTTTCTTTAGGTGAATCCCTTCTTGTTCTTCTGTATCCTTATTATGAGTTATATTGAGTGAATGAAAAAAAATCCATGTTAAAATATACACTGTCTGCATTTGGATAATCTGTTGAAATTGCTTCAGGTTCTTTAGTATAGTAAAATGAACAAGGTACGGTATTTCACTTTTCCTTTAATGCCAGTGAATCCTCACAGAATAAAACACATTCTACTCTTGTGGTAGAGAATGTTGTAAATTTCTTTCTATCAAACAGCCTGATTCTCCTGGCATTTGTTTCATTTTTGCTGTTCAGGGGTCTTTTGAACTTTCTTGGAAGGAATTCTCAGTGCTCTACAGAGAGATAAGCAAGGGCAAGCAGAGTTAACAAGAGGAATGTAGCACACGTGCTTTAAACTGTAAGAGCTATTTGTTATTGTTGGCAAAGAGTAATGTAACATTAATTACTGGGAAATGGGAGCGTGGAGTCATCTCTTCGCTGAAGCATTAAGCTTGGGCTAAACAATTGCTGGAGTCTTAGCCAATGCCTTGTTATGCATTTTCAAAAAATATGAACTATCATTTTCTTAATTTCTTTTACAATAACTTTTATGATGACAGTCTATATTGTAAAACACTAGGAAACATAATAAAAATAATCTGAACTTTAGGTCTTCAGGGAACAGTGGTAAATTTCTAGGTGTTTCTGTGTTTACAATGTTCTTTTATCTTAATTGAAAATCTGCGCAGGAGAAAATAAAGCTTTAAAAGCATGCACAGTCCTTGATATGAGCCAGAAATGAGGAGGCACAGGTTTGTTTGATGTATACAAATCCATTTTAATATTACATGCAAAACCCTAGCTCTTTGATGTAGTATACCGGGAATTCCACCCAATGTTTTTCTGTCGAAATAGATAAGACGATTATAGACTCTGGGCTATAAATCTTAGGCTATTCCATATGTGATTATAACTGCACTCTTTTTATTTTGAAACTCCAGAGTGGTTTTTATTTATTTTAGATGTTAAAAAATATTAAATGTTTAATGGGTACCCAGAGTTTTAAGAATAGTTTTAAAGAAAGAAAGAGAACTACTGAGTGAGAGTGACTTGAAGGAACTCACAATCTAATTTTGGGACAGCATTGATAAACATAAAGCAAAGGGTCTACTCTGTAAGATAGTGTTAGATTGTGGACTCAGAAATTCTGGAATATAGAATTCATTTAGGTCTCCATTATAATTTTCTTTTAATTTATGTCTTTTTAGAATACGAGCTATCCTATATAGGTAAGTTTTTCAAATAATTAAAAATTATTACCTTGATAATTTAAATTTTTTTTATTAATTTTTTGACATATAGCACAATCTTTTCAAAATAAAAATCTTTCACTTATATGTCAGGATCACATGATGGACATAGAGTCTTTGAGCTAAAAATAAATTTAGTGATGATTTGGTCGAATATTTTCATTAGATAGCTCTGGTAACTGAGTCTAAAACATTTTCCAAGGGAGAATAAGGACTGGAATCTAAGCCTTGCTAACTGTTGGGATTGTATTATGATGTCATATTGTGCTTTGATATTACCTCTTGAGTCATTGATGTATTTTCTTACCGGGGTAAATGATCTTAGATTGTTATGCATGTAAAAGTTTTCTTTTTTATATAGTATTTATTGCATTTTTCTTCACTGTCAGCTTAGTAACAGTAATCTTTTATACTTGTGTTAGACTGGGAAATGGGTTCTAACTGCTTCTAAAATAAAAAAATAAAGACAAGTACCATAAACCTGGAGGATCTGTTTATTCCATATAGGCTGTGCCTTCCTGTACTCCATGTTCACTACTCCATGTTCCTCTCTACTCCATGTTCACACTCATCCTGGCTGACTTCAGCAGCCGTACTGAGTATGGGTACGAATTCTGGATGCCCGCTTCTTTGCGACCAGTATTCACCTGTATTTCCAGTGTCATTCACCTCTACTCCACTGTAGTCATCTGTTTCCATGGTCACCCCTTTGGGCTTGTCATAACTCTGATACTTTATCATTGAAATCTTAACATTCTATCTCATTAAGTGTCTCTCGATGTACTGGTTTTAAAATGAAGAAATATTTAGCTTCTTGGCCTGATTCTTCCACCTTCTGCTGTGTGTATTATCTTTCCCGAACAACTTCTAGTTCATTCTCCCTTACTTTGACCACTCTCTTGACATTATCCGTAACTTCCCTGAACCCATTTTTAAATTTCTCAGTCTGTGATAAGCAACTTAATCCAAATGTCTCTTTTAAGTCTCTATCAGAAGGCTGCTGGAAAGTTTCAAAACTTCAAGATGAGTGCCACCATAAATTCAGTCTCTAACCTTATAGTATTTTAACCCTGTCCAGAATTTCATCCATATTTTCATAGATAGAACTTTTCTCCTTATTCTCTACAAGTTTCGAGATTCTCCCCCTTTACAAAAATGTTTTTCTCTTACTTTTGCTTTTATTCTTGTTGAATGTTCTTAGCCCACAGAGCAAAGCTATCCAGTGAGGGCACCCTTGATTTCCCTGTGCATCTTTTGTACCCTTTTCTCTTAGGTTACAGGACATTGTGAGTTAGGGAATCTAATTTTATTCTATTTTTTCCCAAATGAATAAATAATTGTTCCTATACTATGGTTTGATTAAGTCATTTTCCCCAGAGATTAAAAAAAAAATCATCACTCTTTCCCTTTTATGCCTGACTTGTGATGTCTCTATGTGACTGATAAGCCCATTTCTTTCTGATTTATCATTTATCACATAGTCTAATTCCTATGGCTTTTGTAGGCCTGGATGTCTGAAGTGCGAATTCTTTTGCATAATTCTTTTCTTCAAAATGATATTCTCTATTATTGTAGCTTTCTGCCAAATGAATTTTTGAGTTATCTTGCTAAGCAAACTTTTTGGGATTTTGATCGGAATAGCACTGACCTTATGTATTAACTTGAGACAGAACAGAAATCTTGATAACGCTGAATCTTCCAACACATTGATATAGTTGTCTCTTCATTTAATTAGCTTTCCTTTTATCTACTTTAATAGTGCTTCATATTTTTCTTTATAGAAGTTTAGAAATATCTGAAGAGTCTAGTTTTATATCTTTGTAGTATATCTGTAATAAAGAATTTAAAAAAATGTTTGATAGGAAAAAAATTTCTGCAGAATTAAAGTAATACTCTCTTGTTGTTGTTGTTGTTGTTATTGTTTAGGCCACAGCAATCCTTTAAATGTCTCCAGATTGTCCCAACCCAGGAATATGAAAAATTTTGGACCAGTGAACAGTCATGTTGGAATAAATGTTCTGCAATTTTAGATTTCAAAAAACCTAAAATTTCTCTGAATTTGATATTTTTCCTCTTTTACTTGAAGATTTTCTTAATTTGAATCTGTTTCTTTCCTTGTTGCCCCGGCTTTCTGGTTTTTCTCTCTTGGTTCTCTGAATACTAGTGCTTGTCTATTTGTGTACTTGCATTTTGGACTTGGGTAGAAGTCTTACCTTCACATACTTCTTTTCCCTGACACTCGAGCTGTGGACCAAGTCATTGTTATTTCCCAATTCCTCCCAATGCAGTAAATTTTACAAAAGAAAAAACGAAAAATCATTTTAAAATGTACATTTGCAGAAATATGTCTTTTTATTGGTTACTTTAGAGGAGTTAGTAAATTACACCTTTTGAACTCTAAATAGTAAATACTCCTTATTTAAGTCATTTTATATAACAAATCATGCTTATCTTGGGTATCTGAATACAGTAGTTAGAAATCATCAAAACTACTAGTTTACAGATCAAATTTTAACCAGCAAGGATCAAAAGCATGTTTCAATCATTAGAAAGTTAATGTAAAAATTACATATAAATATGAAAAAATTTATCTCTAAACTGTGTACCAAATGATGATGATGACAATGAAGATGACGATGATGATAATGATGATAAATGGGTCGAAGACAAGTTTAGTCCAATTAAAGTTCTGCTTACTTAAATTCTCAAATATGGGATGCTGGAGACATTTTATTTTTTACCTTGGCTTCAGCTAAAATGGTTTCTTCTAGTTTTCAAGAGGAAAGGTTTGCCAGGAAAAAGATTCCACCATCCAGCCTCTAATGAGTTATTATGACCAGTGAGCCAAGTTTTCTTTAGTCTAGTAATATTTTACCAGTAACATTTAAAAAGCATAAAACATGTTTAAATTACTTCCCATCTGTTTAACCAGGTCTGGTAAATTTACCTCACATTATAGATTAACAGAAAAATGTATTTGAAACAAGTTTTACAATTTCAAAACAACCTCATGATCTAAAATGTCATGTTTTCCAATTTTCAGCTAGAGTGAGGTGAAGTGTCACCAAAAAGATAGTTGCTCAGTAAGTAGCAGCTATCATTATTAACTATTACTATACATTATTGATCACCTTCATTTTTTGGTCAATGTGACTGTCTCCCAGCTGACTGCAGGTAAGTGAAAAGTTTCTGTAAGGGGTTATATTTTGATAAAGTCCAGTATAACTCATAATTATGTAGAAAATTTTTCAAAATCATGCATGTGAGTAGAATATCACAACGATTCTATGACTGAGGGGTGGAAAGAGAGATAAAAAAGAAGAATGGGAATTTTCATTTTGATGGCTATTTTTTGAAGGCTGAGGGGAAAAGTTAAGTACTTTAGAAAATGAAAATGGGTACCCTAAAGTGAATATTTTTTTGAAAGTTATGAAACTCAGAATCCCAGAGAGGCTCTAACCCTGTTGTTCTTTTCTGATTGTGTTTGTCAGTGATTGAATAAAAATTCTAGGGACATTTAATTTAAGGTAAAGTGTACCATTTTCTGTCATCTCTAGTCTGAATCTCACCCCTACTGGTTTCGAAGAGCCTTATTTCATGGATTACATTTCTCTGTACCTTAAAAAATCTTTGTTCCTATAACTTCTTATTTCAGACAAATAGGCATATTCAAAATGATTCTGTCCAAAAACAAAAACTTCAAACTCCCACTCTGGTCCAGTGGTCTTTGTTATAGTCAGGTTAGCTGTATCTTTTTTTTTTTTTTTTCTTTCAAGTTCATATACCGTTGGCCTTTTATATTTACAAGTTCTGCATCCATGGATTCAACAAACCACAGATTGAAATTGTTTGAAAAAGGCATCTATACTGAACATGTACAGACTTTTTTCCCTTGTCATTATTCTCTGCACAGTATAATATGTATTTACATAGCATTTACATTGTGTTAGGTGTTATAAGTAATCTAGAGCAGGTTTAAAGTATATAGAAAGGTAGATATGTGCAAGTCGTATGCAAATACCACATCATTTTAGATAATGGACTTGATTATATGCAGTTTTGGTATCCAATCTTTGCAGATGTCCAGGGATGATTGTGTCTTTTATTTGCTTTTCTTGTCTTATTGCACTAGCTAGGGCTTCTGGTACGATATTGAATAAGAGTTTCACAGGGATATCCTTGCCCTGTTCCTGATAATAAAATAATCTAATTTCTTCCAATTATGAGTGTTTTGTAGGGTTTTTTTAGATGTTCTTTGTCAAGTTGAGGAAGTTCTATCTTCTCCCATTTTGCTGATTTTTATAATTATCATATTCGAATTTCATCAAATACTTTCTATGTGCTGACTGATAAAAACCACATGGTTATCCTTATTTAGCCTGTCACTGCAGTGGATAACCTTAATTTATTTCTGAATGTTGAATAAGGATTGCATTCTTTCAATAGAATCCCTTTAGTTGTAGTGTATGATTCTTTTTATGCAATTTTGGAATTTATTTGCTAATATTTTGTGGAGGTTTCTTTTTGCATCTTTGTTCATAAGAGGTTTGGGTACATAGTTTTCTGTTTATTGTTTAAAATATTTTATTCTTAATGATTTGAATTGCTAAATAAAACTTGTATACATATGGTATACAGTATGATGATTTGAAATGTGTATAGTTCAATAAATGGCTAAATTAACCCAACTAGTGTATGCATTGCCTTATATAAATTTTTGTGGTGAGAATGTGTAAAATCTACTTTCAATAATTTTCAAGTACATACCTATAGTTACTGATTATAGTCACTGTGTTGTACATTAGAGCTCTTGAACTTATTCTATCTAAAATTTTGTGTCCTTTCAACATTTACCCAATACCTTCCACGTTGGCAACCACATTTCTGTTCTCTGTTTCTAAGTTTGACTACTCTAGATATCACATATAAGTGGAATTATGCAGTATAGGTCCTTGTCTTATTTCACTTCAATTTGTCCCCAAGGTCGGTCTATGTTGTCATCTTCCCCTTTTAAAAATGTTGAATTGTGTGTATATGCTACATTAGCTCTATCCATTCATTCGTCAGTGGAAATATGGACTGTTTCCACATTCTGACTTGTGAATAAATCTTCCTTGAACATGTAACTGCAAAGATCTCTTTGATGTCTTTAATTCTTTTGGATAAGCAACCAGAAGTGAGATTTCTGGATCATATAGTAGTTTTATTATCTAAAATTTTTTGAGAACTCCTCACAATGTTTTTCACAGTAGCCACATCATTTTTACATTTCCACCAATAATGTACAAGAGTTCCAATCTCTCTACATCCTTGCTAGCACATTATTATTAATTATTATTATTATTATCATCATCATCATTTTATACAAAAACTTCCTACCAGGTATTAGGTGAAATCCCATTGTGGTTTTGATTTGAATCTCTTTGATGATTAGTGATGCTGATCATATTTTCATATACTTGTTGGCTATTCACGTTTTCTTTGAAGAAAATGCCGAGCCCTTTACCCATTTTTAATTGGATTATTTTTGCTCTTGAATTATAGAAATCTTTCATTTTAAAGGATAATTCCTCTGAACAAAGACTTGTGTTGCTTTAAACACTTTTAACATTTCACTCTGATCTCTTATTTGCATGTTTCTGAAGAGAAGTCTGACGTAATTCATAAAAATTACATCATAACTTATAATAAGCATAACTTACTTCTATAAGGGTAAAGTGAATTTTTCTCTCCAACTTCTTTTGAGATTTTTCTGCTGGTCCTCAATTTTCTACAGTTTGAATATGATGCACTAAGTGTAAATTTGTAGGTATTTGTCCTCCGTCATGTTTTCGGAATTTCTTGGATCTGTCATTTGGTGTCTGTCATTAATTTTGGAAAATTCTCAGCTATTACTATTCTAAACATTTTTCTCTCCTAATAGTGTTCCCATTAGATATATATTATGCCTTTTGTAATTGTTTTACAGTTCTTGGATATTATCCTTCTTCCCTAGGTCCTTTTTCTCCTTGCTTTTCACTTTTAGGAGCTGTTATCAAACTTGCTCTTTCCTTAAGCTCATCCAGTCTATTGATGTGTCTATCACAATCAGTCTTTATTCATTTAAAGATGTTTTCAATTTCTAAATCAAAACCCTCAGATTTTCCCTTGGAGTTTCCATGTGCCTCTTTATATTACTCACATGTTCTTGTGTGTTTTCTACTTTTTCCATTAGAGCCCATTCTATATTTAGCATAGTTGTGTTTAAATTCTGATTTGATGGTTCCCACATCAGATTCTGGTTCTGATGCTTGCTTTGCCTCTTCAAACTGTCTTGTGTTGTGTGTGTGTGCTTAGTATGCCTTGTAAGTTTTGTGAAAACCAAGCATGGTATACTGGGTAAAAACAAAGTAAATAGGATTTTCCTGTAAGGTTTTATGCTTATCTGCATAGAAGTTAATCTGTGTTTATTGTTTGCTGAGACTGTTGGTGTTTGAGGCTAAAATTTCTTCTGATGTTCTTATTTTTGTTTTCCCAATTGTCTTTGGGTTTTCTGGAGACTTCTTTAATAAGTCTGACTTGTATATTTCTTTCAGTTGTTATGGCCCATTACTAAATAGGAGCCCTTTGATGTAATGGTGAGGTGTGGGCACATTTTATAGTCCATGACTTGGTCTCAGTCTTTAGCAAGCCTGTTGCTCTGGGCTATGACTTTCCAATTGGTTTCCCCCCACCCCCTTTCCTTTAAGGTTGCAGAAAGCTGAAAAAGGCTACAAATAAGCATATCTCTTCTCATAGGTCAATTAGACTATGACAAATCTCCAGTTTGATAGCCTTTCTGAAAGTTTCCCCGAAAGGCAGGCCTTGTAATGAAGACTAGAATGTTGTCTTTGAGGACAGTTACTCTTCTTCTCCTTATGCCGGAAGAGAGGATTTTTCTCTGATTTTCACTGTGAGCACTCCTAAAGGTAAAACTCTAGAAAATGAGCCCTCTCTCCCCAAAACATGTCACTCCTAGAGGTCTTAATTCTCAAGTTTGTCTAGTCTAACCCTCTAGCACTCTGTTAGTTACAATTTAGACTTCTCTTCCCAGTACCAGTTCCTGAATGGATTTCTGCTCTTAGGTTTCCATTCTGGTGATCTATGATTCTCAGCATCTGCCCATCTGTCTGTCTGATTTTGGAGATGGCTATTTGCCCTGTGACCTCAAATCTGATGGATGTAAAAGACTGCTTGGATTTTCAGCTTGTTCTATTTTTTTCTCTTGTAAGGATAGGAGTGATCACTTCCAAGCTCCTTTCCTTCTTTACATTTATTGATAAAGTATTCTATACTCAGTCTCTTCTCCTCATTTCCTATTTCTCAATTCCCAGATATTTGAACTTTGACTTCACCCAGCATTGATGTGGCTCTTTATGAGGTAACTGATAGGCTCCAAACTGCCATTTCCATCCATCTGAGGGCTCCTCCCTGGTCCAAGCTTGGATGGATATTGATTTCCTCACTATAAACTCTTTCCCACTTCAACCCCTCCCATATAATAGTTTAACTGATCTCTTTAAAATATGGTAATAAAATATTTCAACTTGCTCTCATTGACTTGAACATCCTCAAGCAGTTAATTTTAGGATAGTCCTGGTACTTGATTCGGTCAATACTTTGTGTAGATGGAAACTCACAGACAGTGTGTATTGTCATTTATTGTATAAAAACTTACCAGAGAACTTCTACAACTGAGTTGGTTTTCGGTCATTGTCACAAACTACTAGAAGTAAACAACTTCTAATGAGGAAATTTTTATTTTTGCTCATGTTTGCTCATGGTTTCTTTCCATGATGGTTAACTTCACTGCTTTGGGCTCATGGTGAGGCAGCATAGCTTAGCATGGTGGGGAGTGGATAGTAAAACAGAAGTGTTCAGTTCATGGCACCAAAAGCAAGGTAGAGAGGGCTGAGTCCCCAGTGTCCCCTTCAAGGGTGTGCCATCTATGACCTAACTTTTACTTGGCTCCAACTCTAAAGCACGCCATCTCCCAGTAGTGCCACGGGCTGGGGACCAAGTCTTCAGCACATAGGCCTTTGGAGGACACTTATGTAATCTAAAGTAACAACAAAGTCTTTGTTACTGATTTTGCTTTTGTTTTCGTCTTAACAGTTGCATTGTTTCATTAACCTAAGAGTTGCTTAGCTGGTAGTTCTGGCCCAGAGTCTCTCATAGCACTTCAGTCATGATGTTGGCCAGGGCTGTGGGCATCTGAAGTCTGAAGACTTTCCCAAACTGGGGCTGGATCCTTTAGTTTCCAGTAATTGGTAGTAGGGGGCTTCAGTTACTTGCCACTTGGACCTGTCAATAAGTATATCCACAGTATGACCTAAGATAGATGACTTTTTCAAGGGCCAGGAGAGAGGGAGAAGGAGAGGGAAAGGGAGAAGAAGGATAAGGAGAAGGATAAGGAGAAGGAGGAGGAAGGAGGAAGGAAGAGGTAGGAGGAAGGAGAAAGGAGGAAGAAGGAAGGGGAGGGGTAGGGGTAGGGGATGGAGGAAGAAGGAGGGAGGGGAAAGAGAAGGAGAAAGAAAAAAGAAAGAGAAAAAGAAGAGACTGGAAATCACATAATATCACTTCTGCTGTGTTCTGTTGCTCATTCAGATCAACTCTGATACTGTGTGCGTGCGTGTGTGTGTGTGTGTAGGATGAATATAGAAGAAGATAGGGACCATTTGGAGTCATTTTAGAGGCTGACTAATATATATCACATGCTTTCTCATCCCTCTTTCTTTCTGATTTAGTGCTCTGCATTGTGTCAGGGGAGCTTCCCTCTAAGGGTCTGTTAGGGTTTAAATATAAATGCTCATGTATTGAGGGCATTAACCTCAACAATAGAGAGACCCATCGATGAATTTCTAGTTGAATGTGCTGTTAGGACTTGGGGCCTGGTTGGAGAAGATGGGCAACCAGGGGTGTGACTCAGAAGGGTGGATTCTTGTTCTGGATTTTTCCTCTTTCTTTAGCTTTCTTGATCTCTCTGCTTCCAACCACCATGAGGTAAGCAGGTTTTCTCCACCATGCTCTTCTGCCAGGCAGTTTCTGCCTTGAAGTTAGTCAACCATGGACTGAAGCCTCTGAAACCATGAACAAAATAAATCTTTCCTCCTTAAAGTATGTATGTCAGGTACTTTGTCCCAGCAATGAAAAAGTGACTACTACAGGATCATTTATCCATCAGTCACTGAATGATGGACACTACCCCATTGCTCACCCATGGACATATAATGTGACCAAGAAGTATGCCATCTGTTTTTAAAAAGCTCTGATGTTTTGAGGTGGTATCTACTGTTGTATACCCCAGCCTGCCACTGTCCTGGCACTGCTTGTCAGAGTGTACGTTGCTTACTCAATATCCACTCAATCATTTGTCTTTAGAACTTCCACTTTTCAGTTGAGCATAGTGCAGTTGAGTAGAGTCATGTGACTTCTGACCAATATAATTCAAACTAAAATGTTGAATCACAATTTTCTAAAACATTTAAAAAGATAACGGGCACATTTCTTTTATTCACGTTATCTTTGTTCCTCCTTCTATCTTGCTGCTTGGTGTATGCTTGTGATGGTTAGAACTCGAGCAGCCATCTTGGCCCATGAGAATAAGAACTATACATGATTTAGTAGTTTGCTGAAAGGATCCTGAGTCTCGCAAAGCTTATCAATGGCAGAAGCCAAACTGCTTCCCTCAGGGCTTCCTCTGAATGAGGGAAAGAAAAACAAATTTGTTTTAAGATATAATTATTGTGCACTATTGACACTTCTAATGCCTTCTCTCTATACTTGAAATAAAATCCATCTGGATGATCTGGCCTTCCCCCAGATCTCCAACCTTTTTTCTTCCTTGTTTATCCTGTTCCATGCACACTGACCCTCTGTTCTTGTAATCTCTTACCTTCTCACTGTGAGCTGAGTCAGTTCACAACATCCCGGTTCTCAAATTCCACGCTCAGTTTTTTGAACTTATGCTTCTTATCAGTGAATGGTGAAGGTGAAAACCTTACTTTGCTCCTCTGGTTTCTCTTACTTTTTGTGAGGGGCCAAGAAAATTTGACTTCGGTCCTTATAATTAGTATTTTATTCATATTCCCGTTGTAACTATATTTTGAGATTTGTATTGTCACAGCTAAGATATGGATTAGTGGCAAAAGACCAACACATAATTCTCAGTTGATATCAGCTGAGAATATAGAATTTAATGAAGTGAAAACATTATTCTTTGTAGGAGCAAACAAGGTCAAATCTCTTGGTCTTTGGTTTCTAGTTGAGGACAATTCTTGCTAAAATTGAGAAAAGTCCAATTCTTACACTGCTTCTGCTTGACTTCATCATACAAAACAAGTGTAATTTATATTGCCGTTGCCTGGATGCAAGCTTTTCTTTCCCTCCTGTAATCCAAACAAGTCATTAAAATTTTTAAAGCTGTATATAGCAATATGTCAGGGGACTTTATTAGACTTGAAACATACCCAAGAACTGATTTACAGCTACTTTTCACCATGTAATTATTTTTAAAAAGTGCGCCTAGTTAGTGGGTCCTGGGTATCTAGCATTTATTGGAAACATGTACCATTATTATCTTTATCAAAGTTTTTGGACGATAGGAAGCAAAATAAATTTTTCTGAACAAAGAACTTATATGATTAATTACAGATTTAAAAATTTAATTCTTTGGGGGAGTCGAAACAAGCATTTCCATTTGGTAAATGAGTTTCAGACAAGATTATTAGCGAACACAAGGATCACACACATTTACTGTGCCCTACTGTTTGCATTCTTCAGAAATACAAAGAGCACAGCGTTTTACAGGGTGCAAAATAGATGACTTTCACATTCCAAAAGGACAGAGGCATGCCAGCACCCATGGGAATGGATTTAACGGGATTCACTTGAATTTAATTTTTTGTGGTGGCATGTATACGGGACTCAGCATGATGATATTAAAGTAGTGAGAACTCTCTTTATGAATAAATTCATAAGTGTTAGTCAACAGATGTCTGTATATTTTGAATATGTGAATATATTTTTGATTTGTTTATTGAATGTTAATGAAAAAGAGTTCAGAATTAAGAGAAAACAGGCATTCTTGTCATCAAGTGAAGCAGAATTGTTACAAAATTTAAAATGATAGACTCTAAAATCCACAAACCATCATAAACATTAAAAATAGAGTTGCTGTTTTTGAAATTTACTTTTTATTATTGTCTATCATAAGTATCACTTTTACAAATTCATTTGAAATGAAGCTAAATTTATTAATATCATGGAGGTGAACAGACTGGATTAATGAAAAGTTTATATTAGGTACTCTTTGGGTTGTTCATGAGTGAAAGTATTGAAGTAAATAAGGTTTTTTAAAATTTGGGTTTTGCTATTTACCAGTATTCAGAGGTAAAATACCACAGCACAGAGTATTCTGGGGATTAGATTAAAAACTAGAGTTGTGTTAATTAATTTATTAACAAATGTCTATTGATTCACGGACACTGTGCTGGTAACACTGCAATGAAAATAGACTATAAAGCTCACGATTTCATGGAGCTTATACTCATAGAGTAGTCTGGACAATAAAATTTAAAAGGAAAAGCAAATCCTTTGAAACAGTGATGATTACTGTGAAGAGTTATCTGCAGCTGGATAATGGTATGCAGAGGGGCTATTTTATGTGATATCAGAGAGGAGGATCTCTCCAAGTTATATTTGAGCTGAGACATTAATGTTAATGAGGAGTCAGCCCTACTACAATTGGGATGTGTTCTGCATAAGTGTAAAAATCTTAATGGGAAATTTAATGGTGAAAAGAAATTTTAGAGGTTCAACTGAATAGTGAAAGGTGAAGATTATAATTAATTATTATATGATTAAGTGTAACATAAGCTGATTTTATAAATTTATTAAAATACAGGATATAGTAAGTACAAAGATATCAGCATCTAATAACTGATTGTGTTTACACTGAATTTTAAAATGGAAACCATGTACTTTTAAGACTTCTTACCTGGACTTCAGTTGCTGTTATGGAGGTGGGGCATTTAGGAAGTGTGGGCTATGAGGGTGGAGCCTCATTGAGTAGGATCAGTGTCCTTATATGAAGGGGAGGGTTAGTTCACTCTTTTTCCACCTATGGGGATGCAGTTAGCAGTTGGCCTTCTGCAACCTGGGAGAGGGTTCTTCTCAGAACTTGTTCATGTTTGTACCTGGATCTTCAGTTTCCATCCTCTAAAAATGGTGAGAGTTACATATTCTGTTGTTTATAAGGCACTTAGTTTCTGGTACTTTGCTATAGCAACCCAAACTAAGAAAAGTGAACTCTTTTAACTCATTCACAAATTAAATGTGCAAGTATTTACTTAACAATCTACAGTTTATCAGTCATCAAGGGTACAACCATAAATATTAGGGATACGTGCATTAGTTTTGGAAGGAGGCAGGCTTACAGAACTTTGATTTGGTAAGCACATTTTAAAACTGAAAATTTAGTAATGTCTTTCCTATCCTGGAATCTTTCAGTAGTTCGTACTGGTTTAGAATAGTCTTATATTTTGAAAACGGCTATAAGTCATCACATGATCTGACCTGTGCCTGCCTGCCTGCTTGCCTGCCTGCCTTTCTTCTTTTCTTTTCTTTCTTTTCTTTCTTTTCTTTCTTTTCTTTCTTTCTTTCTTTCTTTCTTTCTTTCTTTCTTTCTCTCTTTCTCTCTTTCTCTCTTTCTCTCTTTCTCTCTTTCTCTCTCTCTCTCTTTCTATCTATCTATCTATCTATCTATCTATCTATCTATCTATCTATCTTGTTTTTCTTGTTTTTCTTGCTGGGGATCAAACTCAGGGCCTTGCTCTTGGTAGGCAAGTACTCTAATCACTGAGCTAAATCCCCAGCCCCAACTTCATTTATTTCTGGTCCTGCATCCCCACATAGAACTATACTCTCACTTCCTTGTCATGTGTTGGATATACGACCTGCCAGGGCTTGGCACATGCTTACCCATCTACTGGAGTATTTTCTTTTAGGAAAAGTGGTTGCAGAGGGGAAGATGGTTTTTCTTTTTTTGAAATATAAAACAGCTAAGTCCTTCATAACACAAAGCGTATAGATCATATCTGCAATGATAAAGTCAAGAACCAGGTGTGTAGATCTGTTATTTAGAAATAATGAGATATATACCAGAAGAAATCGCTAAAAAATGCTAAGATTGATTTTTCCTGGGAGAAAGCCCTGGGTCCTCTGAGTGGTTTTATTTTTTTTTTTTATTTTTTTTTTTTTAATTTTAAACCAAGAACATGTATTGGTACATTCTACATACAATGGTCACATTCATTACATTAATTCTGTACCTATACATGATGTATCTTGGTTCTCCCCCCTATCCCCC
>PVJO010017886.1:0-38031 GCA_004026905.1 Hystrix cristata | reverse complement strand
ATGACTGAACCTGCTGTAAATAGGGAGGGAGGGTGCAGAGGGGAGGGGGGAAGAGGGGGAAGAACCAAGATACATCATGTATAGGTACAGAATTAATGTAATGAATGTGACCATTGTATGCAGAATGTACCAATACATGTTCTTGGTTTAAAATTAAAAAAAAATTATTTTAGGCTTTTGACCATCCAATTTAATATATTACCAGCTGTCTCACTTGCTACTCTAAGCCCTGAAATGATTTTTAAGATGCCCAATATACTTAAACCAAATAAACAAAATGCCTCTTATTAATTTGCCCATCAGTGTTTATGTTGGGGTGGGAGAGACAATGCCTGAACTCAAGAGCCCAAGTTCTAGGTTTGACACTCTCCCAAGTCACTGCATGACCTCAGACAAGCCTCCAAATGTAGATATTTTCTCTGCTATGAAAGAGATTGCTGGGTGCAGTGGTGCACACCAAAATCTCAGGTACTCGGGAAGCTGAGGGAGGAGGATCAAAAGTTCAAGCCCAATGTGGGCAACTCAGCAAGGCCCTATCTCCAAAAATAAAAAGGCACTGGGCATGTGGTATATATCTGTAATTCCAGCACTTGGAAGGATGAGTCAGGAGGATTGTCATGAATTTGAAAACAGTCTGAGCTCTATAGTGAGTTCAGTGCCAGCCTGAACTGTACAGTGAGACCTTCTCTCAATCAATCAATAAATAAACAAATAAATATGACTGGGGATGCAGCTCTGTGGCAGTGTATTTGCCTAGCATACCACACACAAGTCCCTTAGTCCAATCCCCAGTATTACAAAAATTAAAACAAACGAGGTTAGCTGCATGAGAATATACCTATCTGGTCCTCTCTACATCCCAAAAGAGCTAACACAATCCTTAAAATTAGGAGCATAAGGAAATATGTGAAAAACTGAGTCCTACTTAGCAGTTTTATCTTTTCTTCTCTACCATGATTTATCTTCTCAAGAGAAATATCCAGAAATAAGGCATTTCCTTCACAGGGTTTTAATGCTAAAACAAATCATGTCTTTGGGAACCATAGCTACATTTGATATAATTTTCATTCATCGTAAAATGTAGAACAGTCATAATATGTCATATTGTGAAACTATCCTGATATAGGAAATCTTTATAAAATCATTCTCAGGTAGCTGAGGATAGAGCTCAGTGGGAGAACACTAGCCTAGCATGCACAAAGGCAGATCTCCGGCAACATACACACACACACACACACACACACACACCCCATGCTTAGAACTCAAGCTTATATTGATGTGTGTGAAACAAAATCATTATTTTAAAAAGCTATATACAAAATAAATGACCTAAGATTTGCGTTTAACTCACAGATGTGCCTATATCATTTAAATCATCTTTGCATTACTTCTAATACCTAATACAGAGTAAATGTCATGTAAGTAGTTGTTACACTATTATTGCTTAGGAAATAATAGCAAGAAAAAAAGAAAAACGGAATAATAGCAAGAAGGGTTGGGAATTTAGCTCAGTGGTACAGCACTTGCCTAGCAAGTGTAAGGCCCTGAGTTTGATCCCCAGCACCAAAAACAAAAAGAAAGAGTAGCAAGAAACAATGGCAAAATTTTGGGAGGGGGAATATTTTCAATTCAAGGCTGGTTGAATCTAGGGATGCAGAATCCGAAGAATGGGAGGGTCAACTCTACAGTCAAATGGTAAAGACAAATTTTCCTAAGAATTTATCTTCTTTCTAAGCAGGCAAGAGTGTAGTACTGAAATGAACTCAGAAGTAAAGTGAGAAGGGCAAATGGGGCAAGGGAGAGGCACCCCCAACAAAATTCGAAGAGTTTCAACACAATCCGCTAAGTTCTCTATCCCTTCAATTTATCTCTAGAGTAAAAAATAGCTAAGTAAAAAACTTTTCAGGAAGTCTAATGTCCTTCCAATTTCAGTGCAAAAGAGCACTGTTAGAAAGTAAATACCACATGGTGCAAGCCTGTAATCCCAGCATTTGGGAGGCTGAGGCAAGAGGCTTGCCATGAGCTCAACGCCAGTGTGGACTACATGGTGAGTTCAAGGCCAGCCTGAACTACATAGTGAGACACTGTCTCAAAAAACACAAAACAATAATTTTAAATACCAATGCACAAGCCTAAAAGGTAGAAAAAGTCTTAAGACCACTTCATTACCTGATTATACTATTTAGATAGCATGACTACATTCTAGGATTCACAGCTTAAGAGGGAGTTTTCTTATCTATAGAAATATTCTTCTCCACTGTGTAAATACTTTATTTATAAATATAATAAAGCAGGAAAGCCAAAAGGTTTAATTCTAAAATAAACTTCTAAGTGAGCAATGCTTATGACAGGGCCTCCCACATACTAGGCAAACGCTGAGCCAGAGCTGCATCCCTAAACCCCTCTTACTCTTTCCATTTTCTGTGTATCGTTCAGTTTCTCTTTCTCTCCTCCTTTTATCAAAAAGGTTTTCTCCTATAGGTCAATATAGACGTCTCTATCTCATGCCTTCCTTTTAATTTCCAATTCTCCTATGCTTTTGCTTTCATCTCTCTTGTTTAAAAGGAAAATCAGCAAGCAGAGTGGATATTTAAAATCTTGTTTTCTATAGGTTGCTGTCTGCTTCATACATCCCAGTAAGATTCCGACTTTCCCCAACAGTACTCATTTGCCACTCTTCAGCAGCCTGTGGGCCTGCAAGTCAAAGGCCCTCTACGTCTATACATAAAACGCACAGAGGACTTCAGAGGAGGAAAACTCCTTGGGTGATTTTTCCAGAACTGCACCTGTGGTGATTACAATCCTCCAAGCCCTCGAGGTCAGAGAGGAGGGGTCAGCAAAAAGGAGACCCACACAGAAAAAACCTTAAGTTAACTGAGAAAGTACACTTAACCCACTGACCTAGTTTCCAACAGAAAACCTACTTGTCTGTGCTTTCACTCCAAGGGGCAAGTGAGTTGTTAATTTAAACTATTTGAAGTTCTAGCTGCATAAATATTATTTAATATCTGGAGGGGATTTTTAAACTTTTTCAAAGACAAGTTTATCAGAATTTCTAATTAAATTTTACATTTTCTTTTTTTTTTTAAAAGAAATCTACTTAGTTTTTCACGTACTTCTACAACTGCGTTAGACGGAAATTTCCAATTATTTCTCTACATTTATCTGGTCCTAGCTGAAATCATTAGATGTAAACAAACTTTTAAAAAAATATTTTTGTCTAAACTGCTAACACTGTAGCTAATGGGCTGGTTGCTGAACAGCTTTGTATCAGGCAAGTGCTAGATTAGTCAAAACATGCTACAGTGCATAAGTGAAGGAATGCTGGAGGAGCACACAGCACCCACACCTCACCACATGGGCTGTGCCTCCATGAGTCAGAGTATCACACCACCAAAGCATGGGATTCAGACTAATAAACGTCCTGTACGTTGCAGGCCACTGTAAACGCCATACAGATCAACTGTGCTGATCGAGAAGACATTTGAAAGATCAGTTCTAAAAGCCACTACATTTTAAATAAGGTATACTTTGAATATTTAAATTGTCATCTTCGAATTCTCTTAGTTCCTACATGAGTCCACTATGCCTTATTCCCATTTTAAAATGTAGCTTTGGCCACGTGTGGTGGTGCACGCCTGTAATCCCAGCACTCAGGAGGCTGAGGCAGGAGGACTGCCCTGAGTTTGAAGCCAGCCTGAGCTACATAGCCAGACCTTGTCTCAAAAAAAAAAAAAAGAAAACATAAAAAAGTAGCTTTAAAAAATTCCACTCCTGGGGCTGGGAGTTTAGCTCAGTGGTTAGAGTGCTTGCCTTGCAAGCAGAAGGCCCTGAGTTCGATCTCCAGCACCCAAAAAAACCAAAAAATTCCACTCCTTAAGTATTCTTAAAAAATGTTAGAAAGCTTTTCTGAAGCATCGATTTTTATTGAGCTTTAGATTAGTTTTCACTAATAATGAAGTTGCCTTTTTCAGCTATCAAATTTATCTAAAAGTAGTAAATATTCTTAAACTTATCAAATGCAAATACAATTCATTAAATCCAAATATATTCTCACTGAAAGAAAATTACTGTTCTATTACAAATTCAATAGCTACAAATGAGTCAGGTGTGGTGGCACATGCCTATAACCCCAGCACTTGAGAGGGTACAATACGAGAATTGCCACGAGTTTGAGGCCAGTCTGGGCTACATAGTGTGTTCCAGGTCCGCCTGAACTACAGTAGCAAGACCCTGTCTAAAAAAAAAAAAAAAAAAAGATACAAATGATTAAAAAAAAACCCAATCCAAAAATGGGCAACTGAAATGAATAAACATTTCTCAGACGAAGAAATAAAAATGGCAAAAAAAAAAAAAACCAAAAAGACAACCCAATGATGTATAATGGGCTTTTCTCATTAGAGTATTTCTCATCAGAGTATCAGCTTTGTCTTTTTTGAGGGGTACTGGGGATTAAAACCAGGGCCTTCCCACTGAGCTACTTCAGCTCTTTTTAGTTTTTTGAGACAGGGTCTCACTAAATTGCCCAGGGCTGGAACTTGCAATGCTCCTGCCTCAGCCTACCAGAATGCTGGGATTACAGGCTGAGCCACCGCATCTGGTTTAATTTTGCTTTTTAAAAATTGTAGGGGCTGGCCGTGCATGGTGGCACATGCCTGTAATCCTAGCACCTGGGAGGTTGAGACAGGAGGATCACCATGAGTTCGAGGCCAGTCCTAGCTACATACTGAGTGTAAGGCCAGTCTGAACTACATAGTGAAACCCTGTCTCAAAAAAAGAAAAAAGTTATGGGGGCTGGTAGTGTACCTCCATGGTAAAGCATATGCCTCACATGCTCAAGGGCCTGGGTTCAATTGCCAGCACCTCTGCCAAATTTTAAAAATAAACATTATGTTGTATAAATTCAATTTGGGGGTAACATAGTGCATTACATTTAACAGATTAAAAAAAAGCACACTATAGAGTCTGATTAAAACAGAATATTTACAATAAACATGATCAGTTTACTTAAAGCAAAATACATCTATATAATTTACTTCCTTAATAAAACAGACAATAAAAAAAATCAACCATAAAATCCTAAATACAAAGCTGAACTAATGAGTTTTCTCTTTATAGGATTTCAAATAATTTTTTCTGTTGGAAATTGAGACTTTATGATTTTGAAGATAATTTATGTATTAATGCAATTTCTAAGGGAATCACTAGTATGCTGTCTTTATCTTATGCATATTTATGGTACTGAAGATGTACTGGGTTCAAAAATGTTCCAATGTCATTGTACTAAAAAATCAACACAATGGCATTTTAATCAGTAAGTTAACAACTGTTCTAAAAATTAGATCTTTTACAAAAGAAATTAATCTTTTACGTACAAAAAAGGAAAATGTGCATTTTGTCAAATATGCATTTACTTCACGAAATGTTTTCAATAAAGCAATAAATTGCTTTTTAGAACACGAAAGGCTGGGGATTTAGCTCAGTGGTTAGAGTGCTTGCCTTGCAAGCACAAGGGCCTCAGTTCAATCCCCAGCACCAAAACCAAAACAAAACAAAAAAAAAACTCGAAAGGCTAAGCAGAGCATAGTTTAAACTATTTAAATTATCACTGAAATTCAGAATAATAAATGCCAGGTTTTATCTCCATTAATATATGCAAAGACCACCAGAACGAATAAAAATACATGCCACAGATATTTGCACAAGCAAAAGTAGAAATTGTAGTCTAGTTTTAAAACTGGGAGGCAGGTGTGGTGAGCATGGGAGGCTGAGGCAGGAGGATTACAAGTCTGAGCCCAGCTTGGGCAACTTAGGGAAACCCTGTCTCAAAATAAAAAAATGAAAAAGGGCTGGAGTTGTAGCTCAATGTGAAGACCCTGGGTTCAATTCCTGGTACCACCAAAACAAAACAAAACAAAAAAAGATTCTTAAGACATTTTCAGATTTGTTTGATTATACAGTGAAAACCCCAGAATCATGTTTTTCTTGGTGTGTTTTACTCATGCAAACACATTAAAATTTCCACAACTCTGCAATAACTTCTAAATAACCCAAGCTGGATTACAGGTTAACAGCATGCTTTCTGCGTTTTAGGGTCCCCTCCCTAGTCAAGGACCAGTAACAGGAAGTCCCTTGGCTGAGAAGCAAGCAGACCTGGCTGGGTTCTAGGCTGGACAGTGCTACTTGTTTCCTTATCTATAAAATGAGGATAACATGTAGATTATCTATGTGTACAGCACTTAGTACACAACCTGTCAGGTACAACTACACCTATACACATATTATAGCATATGTATTTATGCATATAATATGTGTATGTGTATATACAGCATTTGGATAAATATTATCACTGCCTCTAAGGAACTCAGGAAATCTGAAAGCTGTGGTATCTGGTGATGGTCCCACAAAGTATGCAGTGCAAAAGTTAAGACAGTGTTTTCAGCTGAGGAGAAAATCCAGGAGAGGACTACAGGAAAGCTAGAATAAACATTAGAATACACATGTGAATAAACCCACAGATCTCAGCACCGCTAGAAGAAATGATTCATGTTCCTGGAATCGGTGCGGGGGGCTCTTCCTTGGGGAGACACAGAATGCCCCTTTCCCTTCTCTATGAAGCCACTGCTCAGATCTGGTAGTTATGACCACAGGAATAATGAAAACTTCACAGGTTCCTGCCTCAAGCTTTGCACAGCTGCTTTTTATTTTCCTGAGGATAAAGAAAAGATCCTGACAAAAAGATGCTGTACTCATTTAAGTTACCTTCATCAACCACTCCACAGAATCCGCAGGTTGCTGAGATCTTGGTTAAATATGTGACACAGGCTGTATATTGTATGCATATTCACGGAGTTTCTACTAAACTAACTCCTTCATTTTAGAGCAGCACTCTGCAACAGAAATATAATCTGAGCCACAAACCCAAGCCAAAGATGCAATCTGCACTTTTCTAGACAGGAATGGTGGTTCACACTTGCAATGCCAGCACTTGAGAAGTTGAAGCAGGAGGATCAACAGTTCAAGGCCAGCTTACGGTACACAGCCAGACCTATCTCAAAAAAACCAAAAACCAAGCTGGGTATAGTGCAGCACACCTGTAATCCCAGCACTGTGGGAGGCTGAGGCAGGAGAATCGCAAGTTTGAGCCCAGCCTGGGCCACTTACCAATTTAGTGAGAACTTGTCTCAAAAGAAACTAAAAAAGGGCCAGAGAGGTAGCTTAGTCTGAAGGCCCTAGGTTCAATCCTCAGTACAAAAACAACCAAAAATTAAAAAAAACAAAAATAGAAAAACAAAAACATATTTTCTAGCAGGGCATTTTAAAAAGCAAAAAGAAAAAACAGATTTTTTTTTTTTTCAGACAGGGTCTCACTATGTAGCCCAGGCTGTCCTGGAACTTGCGGCCACTCTCCTGCCTCAGCCTCCTGAGAGCTGTGAATTACAGGCGTGCACCACCACATCCAGCTGACAAAGCTGATTTTAACAACACATTTAACTTACTATATCCAAAATATTTTCAACACATAACCATTATAAAAATTAATGAAGGGGCTGGGGATTTAGCTCAGTGGTAGAGCACTTGCCTAGCAAGTGCAAGGCTCTGAGTTTGATCCCCAGCAACCCCCACCCCCTAAAAATTAATGAAAGCTAGGGGCATAGCTCAGTGGTAGAGTACTTGCCCCTAGCATGCTCAGGCCCTGGGTTCAATTCCCAGCCACACACACACAAACTGAGGTAATTTACATATTTTTTGTCATCTTCGTCTTTGACATTTCAATTAAGACTAGCTACATTTCAAGTGTTCGGTACCCACATGTGGCAACTGAAGAGCATAGCACAGTTCTAGAGTCTAGATACACACTCTCTTGGTGGGGTTGTGTCTGTGTGTGTTAGTGCTGGAATTAAACCCAGGGCTTTGGTACGTACTAAGCACATGTTCTAGCACTAAACTACACACCCCACCCCCATATTGTTTTGGTTTGTTTGGTTTTGAAATAAGGTCTCAAAATATTATCTAGACTGGCCTTGAATTTGTGCTCCTCTAGTCTCAGCCTCCCAACCATACTAATTTTTCTACGAAGGAATCTTTCAGTTTTGATACTTTAGCTAGTTTCAATCTCAGTAAACTGAAGCAGTCTGAAGTTTCAAGGAGGGAGGGAAATTTTAGGACTAAAAGAAACCTAACACAGAATAGTACTGTACTAATAAAATTCCTGATGATTTTAGTCATAGAATTGGGTTACTTGACCTTGTAATATCAAAAGAATGGTGATTTCTAAATTTGATTAGCGTTACTAAGTGGTTTTCCAAGTTTTTCTCTGGCATAACATTTTCCTATAATTGTTCCTGAAAATCATGAGGCTAAAAAGCAGATGTAGTAACATAAATTAAAGGGAACTGAGGATCTAGGTTAACACCAATACAAGGAAATAATCAGATACATCCAGAGTATGAGATATACTGAGACAATGGGTGTTCTAGTCTTTCTTAAAAAAAAAAAAGGGAGGACTGTTCTAGATTAAGAAAGTTTAGACAGACACAACAACAGCCAAAAACAATGCATAAACCTTATAAATCTACTAGACAGAGTTCTAGTAGATTTTGGGGACTACTGGGCAAATGTGAATATGGATTAGCTATTTGATGATGGGTCTTAAGTGTTAATTTTTCTTTTCTGCGGGGGGGGGGGCTGCTGGGGATCAAACTCAGGACCTTGGGCTTGCTAGGCAAGTACCCTACCAATTGAGCTAAATCCTCAGCCTGCAAGTGTTAATTTTCCTAGGTGGAGTAGTGTTGTGCTTAGGAAAAATTCCCTATTCTGAGAAGTATGTTAAGTATTTAGGAGTAAGGTATCTTGAAGTTAACTATTTATTTTCAAAGGTTATAAAGCAAATACTGTATGGCAAATGTAACAGCTCTAATGGTGCTTATTATACTATTCATTCAACTTTTTGTATGTCTGGACATCCTCGTGATAAATAAGAAAAGGGAGAATAAAAAAAAGACTTCAAAAGTGCTGTATGAAACTTGACATAGCCTGGTCCATGAAAATCAGCTAGAAAAAACATCTTTTAGATGGAAAGGAAGGGCAAAAAATACAAAAAAGAAATGAGAAAAAATAAAAGACAAGCCATTAGCCCGGCATAGTGGCACACACCTGTAATCTCAACTACTCAGGAGACTGAGGTAGGAGGATGGCAAGTTCAAGCCCAGTGTAGGCAACTTAGCAAGAACCTGTATCGAAAATTAAAAATGGCTGGGGCATAACTCAATATGCAAGCCCTGAGTTCAATCTCCATTATCCTTTAAAAGAGAAGTTTCTGGAACTGAGAAAATTAGAAAAGGGACTGCATACTACATAACATTAAGGAGTCATTGTTAATTTCATTAGGTGTGACAAGAGTGTTATCTAGGATAATATCCTTACTCTTAGGAGACTAAAGAAAGGGATAAGGTCTACATTATTATTTTTTTTGTGTGTGTGTGCTGGGGATTGAACTCAGGGCCTTGCACTTGCTAGGCAAGCACTCCAACCACTGAGCTAAATCCCCATCTGGGTCTACAATTTAAAATGGTTTAGCCAAAAATAAAAAACGAAAAACAAAAACCCAAAATTACACATAAAGGCTACACACCCTCTACCTATCCAACAAACATGGCACAAAGTTAGTGACTATTAACCTATGTTATGTTTCTGCATGACCATTCTACTATTTCAGCTTTTTTGTATGTTTAGAAAGTCTCATAATAACAACCACCTTGTTTAGTGGTTCTCAACATTTAGAAAGCCATAGATTCCTTTGATAAAACTTAAATCTCACACACTATTAAGGCAGGAATCACTGGCTCACTTCCACTTATCTTACCAGTATTACTCAAGTAAAACATTTATTTTATAATACAAAAATACAGAAAGAGTTCTCTGTGACTGGGTCCTTACTGAGTTTTCCTAAGACATTAATTCCAGGAGGAACTCTCCATGTTTTCTAACTTCCAATATCTGGCCACTGGTAGTAACCACCTCCTGTGTTTTAGATGCCGAAGGAATACATCAGCAGGTTCAACTGATATTTTCTACAATTTACAAGATTACCTGATAGGACTGACTTTTAGCCACTGTCACTATTGCCTACCTTGAAGTGATAATTGAAATATGCAAAGGCTCTGCAGCTCAGCATTTACAAATCACTTACTGCTATTAGTTATCCATCACGCTGTCCCACAAGAGGGCAACTTTTATTTTCTATTTCATGAATACTTCCATCTAGATACAAGTTGGAGGGGTTTTGTTTTAGTAGTGGGAAAGAATTTGCATTTAATATATAAAGACAGAACAGGATTGCCTGGGGAAAGAGAGCAATAAAAACAACAGTAAGGAAAAATATCAAAACATAAGAGACAAAATGGTTTACATAGTTGATATGGGGCTGATTCTCACTGAACAAAGGAAATTAAGAAATACATTCCTTAGTTTCAATTATTTCTTTCATATCAATGTAGTCTGAGAACAAAGATAAAAGCCCATGAAATTGAATTTCCCATTAAAAGTATAATATAATGACATTTCAAGCATTTCAGAGGGAAAAAAAACCATGCCAAGCTGCTGAATGTTATTCAAAGGTGCAAATTTGTTTATTTTTCAAATGGCATAAACAACCCTCCTTTGCCAATACATTTTTATCACCAGGTCTGGTAAGTGAAGCTGAGGAACTGTTTAACATGAAAAGATGTCAACCAAGCTTTGTGTGCTTTCTAGAAAGAAGAAAAGATGCAAGAGGTAAACAGAGCCCCAGAGGTAACCACGTGATTAGAAACCAATTAAGTTAAGCAATTACTGAAACTGCTCTCTC
Source organism: Hystrix cristata (assembly GCA_004026905.1). Classification (NCBI taxonomy): domain Eukaryota; kingdom Metazoa; phylum Chordata; class Mammalia; order Rodentia; family Hystricidae; genus Hystrix; species Hystrix cristata. The sequence continues at coordinate 27,182 of PVJO010017886.1, read as the reverse complement.
TCCTCTGGGCAGGAAAGATCACAACTGAGAGTCTGATATAAAAAAGAAAATGCTTCCATACAAAAAGGCCAAGGCTACTTTGAAGAAAGACTATTTTTAAGAGAGAATTATTCATATGGTAAACTGTACACAGGGATGTTTCATCAAAGTAGGTAAAAGATTTATAGTCTACTTGTTCAGAAATGCCAAGATGATGTTTTTAGACATATGACATGGTTTCATGGTTAAACTGTTAGTATTCACAGTGAAACAGGGAAGGAAACAGAACTAGGTGAGAGTAGGGAAGAAAATTACTAGTATGGCCTATTGGTTTTCAAGAGCTATTTTGTGTGTCTTTGCTACACTGTAGAGGAAAAAGAAACCATATTATTGTATACCATGCAGAACTGTAAAACTCCTCAATGCCAATTCCAGCATGTATTACTTAAATTATTTTTTAAAAATAGGCTGACCCAGTTCAGATTTAATTACCTTAAAAAAGAAAAGCTGAAGAAAATCTGTAATATTTTGCATCAAATAATTAACTATGATTCAACTTTAAAAGTACTTTGAAGATGAAACTATTCTACCTACCTGGTTCATCTCTGACTCACAAAATCTTAAAAAACTGAAATGCACAAGCTACAACAAAATCAGGCTTCTTATATGTAAGATATTCTTATAAACTATTCGTTCCTTCTTTTGGCTCCTGACTGGCAATCTTATTTATAAATCCTACATCCTGTCTATTGCTTTCAAAGGCACTAACCTTCTCGAAAACACTGGATGGGGTCATCAAACAAAACCTGATGTTCTGAATGATGGTATCGGTATGTCTCCAGCGTCTTCGGTCATGCCGCAGCCAAGACTGCACAGCCTCGTACAGCTCTATCTCTGGGAACCTGCTCAGATGATCATTATCCAAATAAGACATGAGCTTCTCAAAGCTCAGATAGGACAAGAAGTCAGGCCTGGACATGAGTGGCACAAAGTTGTCTAGGAGAAAGGCATCCAGCTTCTCCCTGACTCCCTCGATGTTTACACCGAAATCATCTAAGAGTCTCATAATTTCAGCACAATTTTCTAAGCAGATTTTCGCTAATAGAAAAGAACAGCAGAACTTCACCACTTCTATAAGTTGAACATACATGGCAGCTTGAAGAATCTCATGAACAGTATTCATGCTTAGTTCTATAGTTCCATAGTACATAAATTGAAGGACGTGGCTGAAACCAGTAGCTGTTAGACCTTTTAAATGAATTTTGTCCTGATCTCGTTCTCTCATGTCTGCAGTAAACATAATTCTGAAGTAATCACTCTGGGTGGCCAAAAGTGCTTTATGGGCCTGGAACTGATGATCTTCAATAACCAGAGTGACATCAAGAAGCAATCCCTCCTCATACAGTGCTCTGAACCCAGCAGAGACACTGGTGTCATGGATGGAGGAACAGAATCCTTCCACGTCCCCTGCCATGAATCACCTGAAAAAAAGCAATCAAAGAAAATGGTGTTAAATTATTTCCATCCATTCAGAAGACAACACTGACTTAAGAGTTTTAACAATTTTTATAACCATCTCAATTCAATTCCATTGCCCAAGTCAGTCCTAAATCCACAAAACCTTTGGAAAAAGGCAACCTTGACATGTTCAGACTAAAGTTTTTGGCTTCGCTATGTGGAGTAAAGACTCTATCAAATATGTTATTTATCAAACAATGGTGGCAAATTACTAACTTACAAACAATACATGCCTACCCCATTGACTTTATAGTGTTCATTGTGTATATTTAAACGTGTTTCAAAATTAGGAACGCAAAAAGGATTTCACAGCCAAATATTAAATTAGGAAAAACAAAAACAAAAAAATTACACCAGAGGGTGGGGGATTTAGCTCAGTGTTAGAGTGCTTGCTAGCAAGCACACGGCCCTGAGTTCAATCCCCAGCACCAAAAAAAAAAAAAAAAAAAAATTACACCAGAAAGTATACTTGAAAACTTGAAATTTACCCAAAGGGAATAATCAGATAAATATGCCAATTTGTACATACAAGGTTTTTCTTTCTAGCCCTACTGATTAAAAACAGAAAGTAGCTGGGCGCAGTGGTGTACACCTGCAGCCCCAACTACTCAGGAGGCTGAAGTAGGACACAGTTGGAGCCCAGGAGCTCAGGGACGGTCTGGGGAAAAAAAAAGGTGTTCAAAAATCCAACAACAGTGCTTGGGGGTATAGCTCAGTGGTAAAGCACTTGGCCTAGCATGCATGAGGCCCTGGGTTCCATCCCCAGTACCACAAAAAAAAAAAGAAAAGAAAGAAAATCCCACAACAGATTATTAAATAACTATGGTACAGTCCTATAACAGATTACTATAATTAAAAATGATAGCAGCAATCTATCTGACAGAGGATATTTATTAAATGGTATTTTTTAAAAAGGAGAATGCCATATATGAATATATCTTGAAAAATTAAACATATATATTTGCATAGATGAGAAAAAGGCTTAAGAATAGATACCAAAATGATGTCCCAAGTAATGGGATTTGTCTTTCCTTTTTACTTACCTGATTAATGTTATTTTTAAAAACAATGAAGATGTATTGTTTTTATGTTTAAAACAAATATGTAATTTTACAGGAAATTAAACTGATCTTTAGGTCTCAGAAAAATGAAGTTAAAATAGTGGAATTAAAATGAGATCTAGGGCTGGGTTAGTTCAGTGGTATAGAGCGTGCTCAACATGCACAAGGCCCTGTATTCAATCCCTAGCACTGCAAAATAAATAAGATCCAAGCAAAGGAGAATAAACTAATTCAGTCTATTTCAACTGTTTAGGAAGCAATTTTCTCTTTTCACACAACCACAACCACACACACACACACACACACACCCACCATGTATATAGTTCTTAACCTGAATCTTCACACGGCTTCCGGCTTCCTCCTTAGTGACCCCACTTCCACTCCTGATTGCCTTTCCCAAGCCTTTCCTTCCACGGGCCCTGCGGAACCTTGCTTCAGTCCACACATGCTCCTGGACGCTCACGTTGCTCCACAATGTTCCCTCCTCACCCTGATTACAGTCACAACTGCCAGGCTTCATGCTTCCTACTCTTATGCTGGACCTTACAGACCTAACTTTCGAAGCCTTCTCTTAGCTTTCTACTTGCCTTTTTCTAAAACCTGACCCTTCGACTGTTAAAAATCTATCTTCTGTTAGCCCTTATCACTTATCATATACACATTCTGCAGTCACTCACTCTCCCCCATTTGCTGGCTGACTGGCACCTGGATGAATCATCTTCATCTATTCAATATGCATCAAAGATAACCCATTCAAAAACCAAATCAAAACTAGGCATGGTGATGCACTCATGTAATCCCAGCACTTGGGAGGCTGAGGCAGGAAGATCATAAATTTGAGTCCAGCCTGGGCAACTTAGCAAGACTCTGTCTCAAAATAAAAAGTTTAAAAAAGGTCCTGTAGACATAGTTCACTGCAAAGGGCTTGGGTTCAATGTACAAAAACAAAATTACAAAAACAAAAGAACAAAAAAGCTTGGTAATTAAGAAAAAAGTCTAAAGGGATAATAAGCCAAAAATACTTAAAATGGTTATCGTAGGGACTCAGCGGTATAGGGCACTTGCTTAGCATGCGGGAGGCCCTTAGTCTGCTAACGAGCACTGCCAAAAAAAAAAAAGTTGTCCTTGGATGGTGGAGTGTCAGGCAGCTTTTATTTTAGCCTTATCTGCAATGAAAGCGTATTACTGCTTTTCTCAGACCTACACAAAATCTAGGAAAGGCCCAAATCCAAAGGCATTTCCCAGTCCCTACTTCCTTGGCCCTTCTGTGGCATGGCTTATGCCCTTGGCTCACGGTTCACTCTCAGCCCCATGACACTGTTCTGCTTTTCTTCCTGTTCTTAGGCTGCTCAATTCTCAATCTCCTTCATGGGCTCATTTTTCTTGAGCTACCCCTTAAAACAGCGGCATCACCCTGGATTCCGTCCTTGCCTCTTTTCTCACATAAACACTGTACCTCCCTATGAAGGGAACATTAAAACCTACTTTCATCAACACTTGATAATCTGTCCAAATCTCTATCTTTGCTTCAGGCCCTATAATGCTGACTCGATCTGCCCAGTAGATACTTCTTCCAGGGGCCCTATTTGGGGACAATCCCATTTTGGGATCTCAAAATCAACACTTCTAAATAGAACCCAAATTCTGTGCTCTCCCAGGCATTCTAGATGCCTCTTCAGTCCCATTTGTCTATTAACCTACCTTTCAGTCCTACTGATTCTATCACATTAAATGTTCACTTATCTAAGACAGCAAAGTATGCATAAAATGAAATTAACATCAAAAACTTTGTTACTCTACATTAGTTAAAAAAAAATATTAACTTCAGCCAGTCATGATGGTGCACACCTGTAGTCCCAGTCACTCAGGAGGTTGAGACAGGAGAACTGCTTGAGCCCAGGAGCTCAAAATCTGCCTGGGTGATATAGCAAGACCTCCTCTCAAAAAAAAAGAAAGAACTGCCTGGTGTAGTGACGCTATCTGTGACCCCAACCATCAGGAGACTGAGGCACGAGGATACTGAGTTCAAAGCCAGCCTTGACTATACAGCAAGAAATTGTCTCTAAAAACTAAATAATAACAATATTTTTTGGAAAGGTAGATTTGGGAAAAATGTATTTTATGCCAGGCACAGTGGTACACACCTATAATTTCAGCTACTTGGGAAGTTAAGGCAGGAGGATTCCAAGCTCCAAGCCAGCCTGGGCAACTCAGGGAGGCACTGTCTCAAATTTTTCAAAAAGGGCTGAGGAGGTGCAGATGTTGGGGGTTTAGCTCAATGGTAGAGCGCTTGCCTAGCAAGCATGGGGCCCTGAGTTCAATCCCTAGCACCCCACCAAACACAAAAGAAGTGCTGAGGATGTAGCCAGTGGTAGAGGGGCCCTGCATTCAACCTCCGATACCACAAAACAAGTGTGCGCATGTACGGCAATATATTAAAATGATCAAGAAAGCTGGGCGTGGTGGCAACGCGCCTGTAATCCCAGCACTCGGGAGGCTGAGGCAAGAGGATTGCTGCAAGTTTGAGGACAGCTTGGGCTACAAGTGAGTTGAAGGCCAGCCTTAACTATATATAGCAAGACCCTATTTTTAAAAAAATGATTAAGAAATAGAGGTGTGATCAAAAAGTATGGTGAATGCTGCTTCCAAGCGTCATCCAACAGAAAGGCAGGGATCTTCAATATAAGGGGTGTGTTGAAATAAAATACAAGGGGTGCGCTGAACCTTAGTAACAGTATGTGACATGTTTCAACTTGTTTGGTACAGTCAGTTGTGAACTATGGTTGAGATGTGTGTTTTCAAGTGCCCCATAAATCACAGATCATGAATAATGAATTAACATGAAACTGTGTCAATTTCATGCCACTTCAGATTCTAGCTGTTTAAGAAATGTCATCACAGAAGATGAAACTTGGGTCTGTGGTTATGATCCTGAGACCAAAGTTCAGAGTTCTCAGCAGAAAGCACTCAGTTCTTATGTGAAAAATACAAGTTTTTGTACTCAGGAACACTACGATGAACTCAGAGTATGGTAAGGGTTTATTAAAGTGTTTAAGAAATGATGTACATAAAAAACAGCATGACAAATGGCAAAATAGTTTCATCTTCCATCCTGACAATGCTCCATACACGAAAACATTGTGATGTGGCCCCATCCACTTTATTCCCTGGGTCTGGTACTGTGTGACTTCTGGCTCTTCCCCAAAGTCAAAATGACATGATAGGTAAAGGTTTTGAACTGATCCGAGACACTGAGGCAGCCATTAAAGCACAATTAAAGACATTCATGAAAAATGACTTCTAGAACTGCCTCAGACAATGGCAAGAATAATGGGATAAGTGTGTTCAAAGTGAAAGAGGGTTATTTTGAGGGGAACTGATTACAGTGTGGTTTTTATTGTAATGTTTTTTCAATTTAAACATTCACCATGGCATATGTAAAGCCAGATATGGTAACACATGCCTGTAATCCCAGCACTCTGAGAGGCTGAGGCAGGAGGATCACAAATTCAAATCTAGTCTAAGCAATTTAGCTAGATCCTGACTCAAAGTTAAAAAAAAGAGGGTCGGGGATGTAGCTCATTGCAATGGCCCTGGGTGCAACCTCCAGTACCCCCCCCCACAGAAATATATATTTTAAAATACATGTGTATACATATATATATAAGACAATGCAGTTAGTGCTTATCAGAACTACTTTACTGACATATTCAAAGTAAGCTATCAATCTGGCCTTCTTTATCTGAATTTTCTGGTACTGAGGATTGAATCCAGGACTCCACACAGCTACATCCCCAGTCCTTTTTCAATTTTGAGACGAGGTCCCGCTAAATAGCTAAACTGCCCAGGTTGGGCTTGAATTTGAGATCCTTGTGCCTCAGCCTCCCAGAGTGCTAGGATTATAGGTGTGTACCATTCATGCCTGGCTATTTGAATTCTATTTAATGGTAAAATTAATGAATTTAGAATTTTCCAAGTGATATAACGCATATGTAGAAAAATACATACTTGGAACAAAAGGAAACACACAGTGTACAGTGTGGTACCAAGGTTATCAGTATCATACTAATTATCAAGTCTCAAAATAATTAGAATAATGGCACATGTCTATAATCTCCTCAGTCTGGGAGGCTTAGGCAGGAGGATCCAAAGTTAGAGCCCAGCCTGGATAACTTGATGGGAGCCTGTCTATAAGTAAAAAATAAAAAGAACTGGGGATGTTGCTCAGTACAAAGGCCTCAAGTTCAACCCTCAGTATTGGGGGGGAAAAAAGAAAAGACAACAAATTAAAATAAAAATTTGCTAACTCAGGGTCATTTTGGTCACCAATTATTACCTTGGTTTGTCAAGATCTACTGATCACATTTAATGAAGATTTACTAATAGGTGGGACATTACTACGCATATACTTCAGAGTAAACTACTTTGTGTTTCATTAAGCTGTTATTTTGACAGTGTCTAAAATAATATATATTTCACTTTATGTTAAAGTAACCCTTTCTATTCAACAATTACCACTACCTGGAAAGGTCTCAAACAGCTAATATTCACCTTTCTGAAAATTATCTAATGGAAAATTTTAATAGGACATAGAGGGAATAGTGTAGCTCAGCATGCACAAGGAGCTGGGTTCTACCTCTAGTACCATAAATAAATACAGTATGTTCTCTCTCTCTCTCTCTCTCTCACACACACACACACACACACACACACACACACACACACAAAAAGTAATCCAGCCAGACATGGTAGCATATGCCTGGAATCCCAGCACTTGGGAGGCTGAGGCAGGAGGAGTGCCATGAGTTCGAAGCTAGCCTGGGCTACATGGTGAGTTCAAGGCCAGCTTCAACTACATGAAGAGATCCTGTCTCAAAAAAAAAAAAAAGTAATCCAGGTTTCGGACATTATGGTGATTAATATCAGAGGGCAACGAAGGAGGGAAGGAGGAGGTGAAAAGAAGAGGCCCTCTGCTGCGCACCCACTGCCAAAGGGGGATGTCCAGCCTAGCAAGCAGGCTCGCATTCTCTGGTCCTGGCCTAGCCACATATAGTCAAAACCATGATGGGAAACACAAACCAAGGTGAAAAGCTTTTTGTCCAGAGTGTATAAAAGCAGAGGAAAAAAACAAAAAAAGCAGAGAAGAGAGGAAGACTATGTATGACTAGAACTAGGTACAGCAAAGAGCAGCTGTGGGCACTGTTACGGTTTGTGCCTACATGCTCCCCTGACCCTGAAGCCTCATGAGGTCATAGGTGGGGCTTTTTCAGAGGTGGCTGGATCTAGAGTGTGTGATGCTGGGATTAAGGGCGTGTGATTACCAAATCAACCCACTGATTGGTTTGGCACCGCCCTAATCCTAGCAGCCTGAATAAAATAGAAGGGATAGAAAGAGGCTTGCTTACCCTCTTTTGCTCCTTGTGCTTATCTTGCTGCCTTCTGCCTGTCTGCCCTGCCACCCTGCTTCGGATCCAGCTGACCGTGGACTGAAACCCCTACGAACTGTGAGCCAAATAAACCTTTCCCCCTTCAACTTTGGGTGCCGGGTATTTTGACTCAGCAATGAAAGAAAAGTAACCAAGACAGGCACCACTTCTGCCTGCTTTGTGGACTGAGTATCAGAGAAAGGCAGTCAGCTGAGAAAGAGGAAAAGCAAGGCAACAGGATGGTGGGTGCTCTTCAGTGCCTGCCTTTTCCAGTCCTGACCCAGCTCTGTACTTGCCCTCGGGTTCTAGAAGAAAAGGCTTACATTCCTAAACTCCCCCTTTTTGCTACCATAGTTGATTTCTCCTACTTATAACCAAGGGTCCTAACTAACAGTTGTGGAACAGAAATATCTTTAAGGTACTTAAACATTCTTTGCCTTCTTTCTGCATCTGTAAAGCTGAGAGCATCAGACATGATCTTGAAACTTTGAGTCATAAAATTCTCACTTATTCTCCTCCTTTTTTTCACATGATTTTACGGATATGCAATACACTTATATGGATATGCAATGTAAATACACTAAAGCTACTTTAAAAATCTTACCAATGAGCTGGGCATGGTGGCATATGCCTGCAATTCCAACACCCTGGGAGGATGAGACAAGAGAATCCCAAATTCAAACCCACCCTGGGCAACTTAGTGAGACCCTGTCTCGAAATCAAAAATAAAAAACGGCTGGGGATGTAGCTCAGCGCAAAGGCCTTCAGTTCAATCCACAATATCACAAAAAGGAAAAAAGTCTTACCAATGCATTCATCAAATTTACCTAATCTAAAATGACTTCTAAAAGTAATTTGTGACACTGGGTATGGTGGTGCACACCTGTTAATTCCAGCACTTGGGAGGCTGAGGCAGGAGGATTACCTCAAATTCAAGACCAGCCTGGGCTACACAGCGAGTTCAAGGCCAGCGTGAACTACACAGCAAGACCCTGTCCCCCCAGTAATTTGTGATAGTTGGGGCACATGCAGTAACTTCTACCTGAAAAAGCTTAGTGTACCTCAATAAGACTAACAGCTTTAGAGCAGCAGCAGGGTTTTCCTTTTTTAGGGGAAGCCTGTAAGGAAGCAGAAAACAATGAAACACTCTGTGGTTAGCTGGCCAACATGAGAGGTCTCTCCAAATGGAAACATGAGTCAGGGTATAGGTCTGCAGCCACGTGCTAGGGACTAAATCTTCATTCTACTTCTCTTACCCCTGTGATGCTGGAGCAAGCTACTTAGGCTCTCTGTGCTCTGATGTCCTCATCCGTAAAAAGACGGTACTAATATTAATAGAATCTACCTCACAGGTTGTGAGAAGTAAATAAATGAATACATGTAAAGTGCTTAGTATTGTGCGCGGCCCCTAAGTGTACAATAATCTTAGGGCTTATCATTACACCCCCTTCTCCTTGGTGCGACTGGAATCCAAATAGTAAACCTGACCCTTAAACTTGGGAGTTAAATAATAAACCTGACCCAGTTAACTTCAGAGAAAACAAAAAACCATTCTCCACAGCAACTGTATTTCTAACCAAAGCCCACGTTCTCAGGACCCAGATCCACTCTAACTTCATAGATGAAGACACAAAGGTTCACAAGTGAGGTGACTTTATTCAAGGTCACACAACTACTTAGAAATAGAGTCAAAGGGCTTAAGGTGTAGCTCAGTAGTAGGGCACTTGGCTAGCATGCATGAGGCTCTGGGTTTAATCCCCAGCACTGGGAAAAAGGAAAAAAAACAAAAAGAGCCAGGTGTGGTGGTGCATGCCTATAATCATAGCAACTCTGGAGGCTGAGGCAGGAGAATCGCAAGTTCAACAGCAGCCTTAGCAATTTAGCAAAACCCTGTCTCAAAATTGAAAAATAAAAAGGGCCGAGGATATAGCTCAGCAATAGAGTATCCGTGGGCATCCCCAGTATCATTAAAAAAAAAGAGAAATAAAATAGAGTTAAGACTAGAATTTGATTTGTAAAAAATACAAAATAGTATGGCTAGAAAGAACAAATCCTCTAAAGTCAGAATGTTTACTAGTATTTACCACCTGTATGACTTTGAGAAATTTTGTTAACCTCCTGATCTTGATTTCCACTCATACACTAAGATTAATAACACCAATTTTACTGAGTTGGGTGCTGAATGAATTAATATAAGGTAAATATCTAGCCCAGAGCAAGGAACCCCACCAGAGGTCAATCAATCCTGGCTTCTCTCATCCAACTCCTAATGCTCTTTCACACCCACAAGCCCAGAGGCAACTGACACCCCTTCATCTCTTCCTCACAGATCCCACACCTCCCTGGGGTTTATCACAATGCAGTTGTATAGGCAATCCAGAACTGTACTGGTAGCCCAAAACTCGACACTGCCTTGCAGTGGCATTGTACTCCATTTTTTTCTCATCATGCAAGCACAATTTTTTAGCTTTACTAATGAGCTTTTTAGGTTTTTTTTTTGCTAACCAGAATTACTCTATTATGTCGTTTTAAAAGCCACTAGCCACAAGGCCCTAGATCACTAGGGATGGGGCTAGTGCAAATTGAAATGTGCTTTAAGCACAAAATAAATACCAGATTTTGAAGGCTCTGTACAAAAAAGGGAATGTAAAAGTATCTCATAAATTTTATATTGATTGTATATTGATTATATTTGGAAATATTTGGAAATAATTTTATAGGTCAAATAAAATACATTAAAATTAATCTCACCTGTTCTTATTTTTTTTAACTGTCGTGATGAGAAAACTTAAAATTACATATGTGGCTTGCATTAAAATCTATTGGACAGCACAATCTATAATATCAATGTTTAAGGCATCAAACAACCAAACTTACAAATGAACACGTGAAACAAAACCAACTTGTTCCCAATCCATACCCTGGATGCTATGAAGAAAAGAAAAGAAAAAAAAAAAAAGACTTAGAATGAGTGAGGTTTAAAACAGATCAAAACCAACTACAACACAAAAACATACATATAAGTAAACAAAAGTAACTAGAAAAAGGAAAATACAAAAAGACCACAAAGAGAATATATAAAACCTTACACATAAGAACTTTCTAAATACAGAATTATACCAACTTAAGGAAGAAATTAATAATTACAAAAACTTACATTGTAAAATACAAACTTCAAATAATTCTATAAATCAATGAGGGCTGGGGAAAAAATCCATTAAGAGGCTTTGGGAAAAAATATTTACTGATATCCAATGTTCAATATTTAGAAATTCTGTGTCCTCACTTTTCAAAATGGCTCACAGGGTTAATGGAAACGATCTATACACCAAATATATATACACTGTATGCCTGGCCTCTAGAATTTTAAATGATAGGTTTTTTCAAAAGGTGTGTGAACCAATATTAGATCAAATTACTACGCACATTTATACTACTAAGAAACAAATACTGAAGACTGTGTCTTGTTTCATCAACTTGGCACTGACAAAAATTTCTTAAAAGGTTGGAGACATGGCTCAATGGTAGAAGCACTTGCAAAAACTCTCACGTTTTTGGGCACAGTTAGTAGACAATTCTCAAAGCAAGATCCAGGGAGAACAAAGGATCATAAAACCCCCCAAAAGGACTTTCCAATGTCGAAATTACTATTTCCAAAATAACTTTTTAAAAATTTGTCTCTTTCACCTGTATCCTCTGTGATTTCAAGGAGTTTTTGCATAATGTGAATGCAGAAGCTGATGAGCGGCCCTTTGTCTTTTATTAAACCAACATTAAAAAGATCTACAAAGCTGGGCATGGTGGTCCATGCCTGTAATACCAGCACTCAGGAAGCTGATGCAGGAAGAGCACCATGAGTTGTGACTACACAATGAGTTCAGGACCAGCCTGAACTACATAGTGTGACCCTGTCTCAAAAGAAAAAAAAAAAAAGATTTGCAAAAATGTAAGATGATATCACTCTTCTCATCAAGTTCTTAATTATTTTGGAAAATAGTTATTTTCATAAAAATGTGATTTAAGTAATCATTTAAAGGATTATTTTTCAGAATGAATTATAAATAAGTATTTTTAATGTTCTTAGTCTCAATTTCTATAAATCAATACAAGCCACATAAATCAAAGCTCTTTAGGCTCAATACTTTTTCAAGAGTCTAGAAGTCCTGGGACCAAAAGGCTTTAGTACCACCGAAGGTGTAATAAGAAGTAAGTGATCACACACCCACACCCATACCCACCCTACCTCTTCCTATCTCTGCCCTGGAAGACCATTACTGCTATTTATATCAAAGAAATTTCTAACAGTTTAAACACTCTATTGACCAGTAAAGAAAGAAATCTGATGGGGGTAAAACTGGACAGGAAATTAAAGGCAAAGAAATTAAATGCTTCCTTTTTAGTTAGAAGGTTGTCATTCTGATTTGAAGGCAAAATTCTAGGCAATTGGGGCTGGGGATTTAGCTCAGTGATTAGAGTGCTTGCCTTGTAAGCACAAGGGCCTGAGTTCGATCCCCGGCACCACCCAAAAAAAAAAAAAAAAAAAAAAAAAAAAAAAAAAAGAAAAAAAAAATTCTAGGCAATTAAATAGAGATTGTTTCAAAATTAACCTCCATGTTTAGGGTATAAGTAATGATTTACTGCTTTCACATTCTTCCCACAGTTACCTGAAAACTCATACAAAACCCTAAGCTACTCTGTACAAGAACTAGGTTCTCAGGTTAATAAGCTTATCTTCAATGAAAAATTGAAATGATTTCATACTACCTTCATTCTCAAATTGTTCTACCAAAACTGATGCCTATGCAAAAACAAAAAAATCTCATACTTGCATATAAAAAAGAATGCAAGGCTTACTATGGATAAAAACAGAATTAATATCCAAATTATAACATGTCTCACAATTTCAATAACCTATAAAGTAATTTTAAATTCAATAGTCTCAGAGGACTTCTCAAGCACCAATCTAAAGGAAAGAAAATTCTGAAAAGACTTAAAATCTCTTAGCAGACATTTTACCCTCATAAATACACCACTCAAACTGAGAAACACCTCAGTTTAATATGGGAGGAAGGGCTGCATAACTTAACTTTCATTTGTTTAATACTGAAAATTCTTTCTTGTCATCAAAATATTTTTATAATTCAGTACACCAAACTGCAAATGGCCACTTCACTGTACTATTAAGTCTCTGGGTCCTCCAGCCTCTAGGTTGGCACCTATTATCCAAATTACTTCACTTTTGAGTTATGTTTAGCATTTAGTCATCCTATAACACGCACCCTTATCCTTATAAGAAAAATCTCCACTGCTTCAATGCTAGTTTTCATAAGAATAATTTAATGCTCTTCTGCTTATTCCTCTGCTTATTCCTCAGTACTAGTAGCAGTAGTCCAAGAGTGAGGTCATGGAAAACAGCTTCCCTGGCCTTTGGAGACTGGATCCAGTGAGAATTCTAGGAAAAGTCTCTCTATTGGGGAATAAAACCCCAAATCTTCTAAGTCACATTCTAGCATGAACTCACAAATCTTGTAATGTTAGCATTTTAGTTCTCCCAAGAATTACCCAACTAAATTAAATCTGTTGGAGGTCTTGATGTTATGATAGAGATTTTCTCCAGATCTTTAAAGTCCACGATGCAGAATCATTAACTAAATTAAAAGATCTTATCAAGGACGAAGGATAATTTTTCTATCTGCTCTTATTTGTTTCAATGATTCAGCCAGATGAGCTTTAAAGATCTTATCTTCTAGAGAGCAAACTGAGAACATATTTTGCCTTTTCTAGCTTCTTTAGTCCAAAGTTCCAATTTCTGCGCCGGAGTATAGATCAGTGGAAGAGCGCTTGCATAACATGGGAAAGGCTCTGGGTTTGAGCCCCAGTATCACGCACAATGCCAAGTTAAAATTTCTAATTCTGAAACGGTCTTCCACTTTTGGAACGAGTAGCAATGCACTATGTCCCCATGGCAGAGATGACCTCCAAGAGCCTCTCCAATGATTCTTAAATGACAATAATAATTTCCTTTTACTCTGCCTCTTACAGCTGGTATTTCTTGAAAATCAGCCATACTCTCCCCTTAAGGGTTCTCTCTATAGCAAGCAGAGATACGTGGATCACTCTATCCACCTATCTACAGGTCCTTTTGGGTCTTTTTATTTACTCCAGTGTCATCTCAGTACTTTCCCAAACACCTAATTTTCAAATTGCAAAACCCTATCTGACCCATGGCTCACACAATCCCAATCTTCCCTCTCTGCTTCTTCTCCATAGTATATTACATGGTGAGGCAGAGCTGATCTGTTTTCTCTATTTATTAGCTTTTTGCTTTAAACATTTTTTGTTTCGTTTCACTGTTGTATCTCCGGCACCTAGAACAATGCTTGGCCCAAAATAAGTGCTTAATAAACACTTGTAAGAATAGACACTTAATCCTCATACCCTCCATATTCTGTAACTATTCTTGATTTAAAGAGCAGAAAAATCACAGTTCAGAGGTTAAGTAACTTGTCCAAGGTACAGTTATCAGGAGGATGGAAACCTGGGGTCTGCCTGACTTCCGGGCCTTCCTGATTCACCAATATTCTAGAACGCCTCACCAATGACTGTCTTTCATTGCTCTTCAATGAAAAAAAAAACCCCACAGGAGCGGTAACATTCCAATTCGGAGAAAATATTTGCTAATAAATTAATCCATACATCCTCCTCCAAGCTCAAGATTCATTCTCCCCAAAGTTAATGTTATTCACGCTCAAAACATTTTGGGAAAGGCCAAGTTTGACAATGGGCTAGCAATATCATTTGTTCAGAAGCAAGGAAAAAAAATTAAAGGTGCTAAAATATAAAGTTTTTTCTTTTCTTCCACCTTTCTTGACTTGTCATGGTGTTTACTTGCTGTTTCTAAGAAAAACTGAAATTTTAAATAAACTATTAGCACAAGTTTTAGCATTCACCTTTATACTGTACAATACCAGTTGAGCTGCAAATTACTAAAACTAGTGTGGGGACCCTTCTAAAGATCCATGAAGCCATGCCAGCCCCGGTTCCAACATTCAGGACATAACCCAAATAACCCAAATCAAAGCAGACAAAAGGCTGAGCCTTGAAATTCTCAATACAGCAGTGATTTGCCAAAATCTTATCTTCAGGACAAGCAGTAAATCCAATATAGAAAAGCAACTACTTGAATGCAGACTCTTCCTTTTGCAATTTTAATCCCACCTGCTTTACATTATTCTGCCTTTTTACAGAACACAAAAGCATACATTGAAAGATAACTGATATTGGACTAAAAGATTATAAATTTAATAAAACATCTAACTACTCAGAAAACCATGTTAGCTAAAAATAATGCACCCCTTAAAATACTTGTCACTTCTTGTGAACCATTTTATAGCCAAACTATAACATTTTGTTATACTACGTTTTTGATATGCCAAGTAAGTGTAATTCCATACTGATTTGTTACACAGAAAAATTCTGCCAAATAAATTCAATTTTCAAACCACAAATATTTACTATCTTTTCCTTTCCCCAAATTAATCAGCATTAAAGAGTGCAAATTGACATCTTTTACCACTGATAAACTGACTCAAAGCACCTACTAAGTGCTGTGATGATTAAAAACGAGAATTATGCAAATATTACATCGAGTGCCAAAAGTTGAAATTTTCTATACGTTTCTACATCTACTAAGAATACATAAAGAGACATTAATGCATTTATATGAAGCTCTTCAAAAGCAATCTTCAAATGGGTAGAGATATTCAGGCATTCCATTCTCTAGATATGAAAAAGACATTAAAATTAAGGCATATACATCTAGAAACATTTTCCAAATTACAATTTAGTCAGATTAACAAAGGAAGACAAATTCGAAAAATGTAAGAGACTAACCAAACGTAAGGTGTTAAATACTGAGTAAGAAAAGGGGCCTAAGCGGCCTATAAAGATGAAAAGCAAAGCCCTACAGTAACATTAAATTTCAGTTAAAGAATACCGTTATTTAAATAAGCAGTCCCATTTCGTAGGAGGAAGGCCAAGCAACGTGACTATTATATATCTATAGATTCACAGCAGTGCTTTGCTATTCCGTACTTATCTGGTTACACTTACAATACAGAAATAAAGAAGCAGCAACAGTTAGCCACAACACTAACCACTCTGGCAAAGGTTACTTTAAAAACGGCCCTGAATTTTTCCAACACTTTCCAGCTAAAGCTGATTTCCACGTATATGACCTCATATAGTGTTCACTATCCTGTGATGTATTACAGACTACATTTCACAGATAGGAAACCGAGGCTCGGTACGCGATTTTCTCAGTCACCCAGTCGAACCCAGACCTTCCTATTCCACGTTTTATGCCTCGCATTTCGCGTAGTTCTGTTTCAGGCATAAATACAATTTTTAAAGGGAAGGAACGGGTTAGGGGGAAAATAATCATGGTACCTGCAGCTGTATGCTGCAAAAAATGGCTGAATTATGCTTCTTCCTTTTTCCCTCTCGCTCTCTCTGAAGAAAAATTGCATTTCAAACAATTTAAGTAAATTCAAAGACAAATTGGGTCCCGGCGTCTACCAAACGCTCGCCTCTGGTCGGTGCAGAGAGGGCCACGGGATCCGTGCCTCGCTGGGGGCCGCGGGCGCAGCCCGGGCTCGGCAGGGCAGGCCGGCGGCTAGGGGCGGCTACGCACCTCGGGGGTCCTGTCCAGCCTCTAGTGGACGGCAGTCTGCATCAGGAAGAAGCGGGCCGGCCGGCCGAACGGTGGGCGGGCAGGCGGGCACCGGGACGGCACTCCGCAGGCTCCTCGCACGTCTGCACGGGGCCGCTCCCGGGCCGGGTCGGGCCGGGCTGCTCTGGTGGGGGCCGAGTCTGCGCGCCTGCGGCCCCCTCGGAACCAGTCCTGGGGAAGGAGACGGCGCAGCACGGCCCCGGAGTCCAGACAGCGCGGCGAGGCGCGGGGTGGCACGACGTCGGGGCCGGCCTCGCAACGCCGGGGCCTCGCAGCGAGCGGCGGGGCTCGGCGGCAGGGCCGACTCGGGGCAACGGGCGGGGGAAGGGGCTAGGGAGCCGCGAGGAGCGGCCGCAGCGCCGGCAGTGGCGACGTCGACGACGGCGTCTCCGGGCTTCTGCCCCGAAGCGCGCCGAGCCTCAGGATCACCCACGCCGGGGGTGGAGGAAGGCGGGAAAGGGGCGGGAAAGGGGCGGGGCGTGCGGGGACACGAGCCAGGGGCCGCTCCGGGCCTCGCGCCCCCTGCGGGCGGCGGGAGCCGCCCGGGGCCCGCCCAGGGAGGCGGGGCTGGCCGGCAGGGGGCCCGGTGCGCTGCGGTCTGGAGGAGGAGGCCCGCCACTCTTGGTGGGGGCGGAGGGTGGGAAGCCGCGGGGTGGAGAGCAGGCCAGGGGGCAGGGGGCCCTTTGGCCCCTACTGGCGCCCCGAGGGGGCCAGCTCGGGGCCTAGCGGGTGTTTACCTTCCCCCTGGTAGAGCGCCAATGCCGCCATCTTTCAGCCCGGCGCGCGTCACTTCCGGCGCCACGGGAGCGGGACCGAGTGTGGGAACTGGGTTGGGGGAGGGCGGTCCTGAGCCCGTGGCGTCCCGCGTCCCAGCCGCCGGCCCGCCGGAGGAAAAGGGGCGGCCCAACTCTTCGGCCGGGACTCGACGCAGCTCTCCCCGCAGCCCCGCCGTCGGGGCTTGGGACGCTCAGCTCTGCAAGTCCCAGCTTAGCAGCCCGCGTCCGCCTGCGCGAGCGGTGGGCCTTAGCCCCTTCGGCGCGCCCACCGCGGACAGGTTGAGGGATAGGAGGCCCGGGAAATGTCGTTTTGCATTTTGCATACGAGGCGGTGGGGAACCGGGGACAAGAAGGAGAGAGCTTTGCCCTAGCTCCCTTTTCTAAAAGTGATTAGATCTGCGCCAAATGACATCATTTTTTGTAAGGCAACTTGCCGTAGGTTATTGCGTCACAGTTCCACTTGGCTTATTGCACAGCAATTGCACGTTTCAAGAAATAAATTTCCCAGAGGTGGTAAAAATCATGAAAAATGGCATGTGTTCACCTCACGGATAAATGCTGGATCTAAAAACGCTGGTCTGTTTCTGATTGTGTCAAAATAAGAAAACATTCAAGGGGCAGGGATTTTTATTGTTCGTTTTTAAACAAATCAGCTCTAGAATTTTAGCTAATGGTTTTTATATTTTTATGTAAGAATAAATATACTCTATAGGACCGTTTTGTAAAATTATGAAATCTCTTTTGGGAAAAGTGCAGGTATCAGAAATACACAGTTGGAAGATAGTGGCTCTACAACTAACCCTAAATTAGGTCATCCATTGCCCATTTATGATCTTAGCAACTGAGTTATTTCTGTGTCCCCCTGCTGCCACCTCCCGCCGCCATTTTCTCTCTAGACCTATATCCCGATGAACTTTTCGTGAGGTGTGTGACAAAAAGCGATTATCTCTTTCTTGCAAACTTGAACATGTCATGTTTCCCAAGAGACCAAAATAGCGCACAGTGTACTGTTTTGCTGAAGTAGACTACATCGTGGGAAAAAAAAAAAAGAGAATCACTTTAATCTTACAGAAATAGGAAAATAAACCCGTTTTCTCACTGAAACTGTAAAATAAAGGTTTAAAAAAATCTATAAACCGAAATTCCCAAGTTGTTCACATTCTTTCCATCTTTTCCAATAGCCCTTTTAACATATTTATGTTCACTATTGTAAAATCCTTGCTGGCTGTGTTTGTATCAATTACTACATGTCAAATTACCTCAGAAATTGGTCACCTTAAAACAATGAATTTAAAACTTACGTCATAAGCGCTGGGGCTGTAGCTCAGCGGTAAGGTGCTTTGCCTGGCATGTACAAAGTTCTGGGTACAGTCCTCAGCACCATGAAGAAAATCAAACAATAAAATAAAGTTAAAAATTGCACAGTTCAACTTTTGAACAATTATTCTTGGACATCTAAAAGCATTCAATTTTTTTTTAATTTTTTATTTTTACCAAGAACATGTATTGGTACATTGTGTACATAATGATCATAATCAACATGGTTATTTTGTACCTGTACATGATACATCTTGGTTTTCCCCCCCTCTTCCCCCCTTCCCCTCCCCTCCCTTCCATTCACCCACCCCTCCCTATTTGCAACAAGTGTAGTTACAAACCATTTTTTCCCCTTTCATCTTACTTTTCTTTTAACCTTCTTCTTTATCCCCCTTTTCTCTATCTAGTTCTCCTCTCTAAGCATTGAATTTTTAATTTTGTACATTAACAGACATTTTGAGTTACACATTGCTGTGTGTTTGTGCGTGTGTGTGCGCGTGTGTGTGTGGTACTGGGGATTGAACCCAGGGCCCTTGCGCTAAGTTTCATTCCCTGCCCTTTTTTATTTTTCGATACAGGGTCTCAGTAAGTTGTTCATGCTGGGCTTGAACTTTCCATGCTCCTGCTTCTGCCTCCCAGAGTGCTAGGATTATAGGTGAGCACCACCCTATCTGGCTGAGCTACACATTACTACAGTATGTCACACTGACCTGTTTAGGAGCCTGCCTTCCTCATTTGGGCAGGAACCAAAATGCTTCTGTGACCTGTGGAGCAACCGCATGTAGAGTGAGTGATGTCACAAGGTACTGTGTTCCATGACACTTCTTATGACATGAAATGATGTTCTATTTGGCTGTTAATATTTCATTATGTCCAAAGTTTGCTTTCTTTTTTAAAAAATATTTATTCTTTCTGAAACTAAGCTGTGTCTTTCAGTCCATGTATATGCAGTATTTACTATGTACAACCCCACCGCCACCACCACCATATTATCATTAACCAGTGCTGCTGCTTTCACTTGCTTTGTTCCGTGGTACTGGGGAACCAATCCCGTTCTCATGCATCCCAGGTAGGTGCTCTACTGCTGACTACACCCTTGGCCTTCACATTTTTTTTTAAATGGACTGCATTATAGGCACAAGGTCTAGTACGTCAAGAGGACGTTTCACTCCCGCAATATTAAGGGGAGTAAAACTCTCTCAACTAAATAACTCTCTCTCAACTAATAACACCTTCGGCAGTAATTCCTGCCTTTGGATAGGCAGGTGTTGCTTAACAACAGTGATCTGAGAAATGCTCAGCAGGCAGTTTTGTCGGTGCTTCATAGAGTGGACTTACACAAACCCGATGGTGCAGGTCAATCATTCAACATGCCTCTGGATGCAACCAAGAGTCCCAGTACATAGGAGACTACAAGGCTGCTGCCGAGGTAACACGGCATGATGTCTTACAGTCAGCTCTTTTTATGCATAGGAATATAGAACAATGATAAAACATATAGAATAGCAAATACACAAACCATTAACACTGTGGTTTATTACCATTCTCAAATATCGTGTACTGTACATAATTGTCTGAACTATACTTTCATAGGACTGGCAGCACAGTAGGTTTATTTACACCACCATCACCACAGATATGTGAGCAGTGCACTGAGCCACCACGTTGGGCTACAGCATCCCTAGACAATAGGGATTTTTCAGCTCTATTATAACCTGAGTAGGCCTCTGGTTAGGCAGCTGTCTTTGACTGAAATGTGCTTCTGTAGCGCATGACTGTACTACTTTTCTTACCAGTCATTGGAAAGTAACGGGAGTTTCCTAAATACCTTGAGGGCATTGTTTCACAATGGAAGAGACCCACAGGGCAGTGGAAGCTATCTTTTCTTAGCTCTCTAGCTGAAGAATTTGAGAATACACATTCCTCAATCACTTTCTGACCAGCAAGGAAATCTGATGTCCAGAGGCATGTTAGAGCCTTAGGCTTTGGAATGGTGGTGTTGGAAGGTTTCAACACAGGGGTTCTGAGGATTTAAAATACTGTATTCCCGGGGTTGGGGATTTAGCTCAAGTGGTAGAGCGCTTGCTTAGCAAGCGCAAGACCCTGAGTTCGATCCCCAGAACCCACACCCCATAAATAAAATAAAATAAAATACTGTATTCCTACCGGGCACATTGGTGCACACCTGTAATTGAGAGGCTGAGACAGTAGGATTACTGAGAGTTTGAAGCCAGTCTGGCCTATATAGTGAGTTCAAGGCTGGCCTGGCCTACATGGTGAGACCCTGTCTCCAAAAACAAAAATAAAAACAAAAAAATAAAATACTGTATTCCCCCCTCCTCTCTCCTTTATTTTGTTGTTTTGTATTTTAATAAATTGCAGCTTTTGAGCCAGGGATGGTGATACATACCTGTAATACACGCAGTGGGAAAGCCGAGAGGCAGGAGGATCTCAACTTCAAGGCCGGCCTGTGCTAATGGAGATCTTATCTCACACACACACACAAAATGACCATGGTGGCACACGACTGTAATCCCAGTACTCTGGTAGGCTGAGGCCAGAGAGTCACAAGTTCAAGCCCATCCTGGGCAATTTAGTGCTTTAGTGAGACTCTGCCTCCAAAGGGGGGGTATGTAGCTCAGTCCAAAGGCTATAGATTCAATCCTCATTACATACATACATTCATAAGTACATTAATTGAGGCTTTGCGGTGTGATGAAGACAAACCTGTAATATGAGCTACTCAGGAGGCTGAGGCAGGAGAATTGCAAGTTCTGAGGTAGGCTGGGCAACTTAGCATGAGCCTGTCTCAAAAATAAGATAGAATTAAATCTTCTTTTAAAGAAGAATGAAACAAAAAGGTGGGAATGTAGCTCAGTGGAGAGTACTTGCCTAGCATGCACAAGGCCTTGGGTTTAATCCCCAGTACATCCCCCCCACAAAAAAAAGAGAGAGAGAGAGAGAAATCTAGTCTATGGTAGGTGTCTTAGGTAATAACTTCTTAGGTAACTAACGCCTCACCAGTCTCAGAGAATGAGAGTGATAGCTTCAGCAAACTCTAATGAAGCTGTATATGCATTCTTGTTCCCCTTGAAAATTGTTTTGCCAAGTACTCAGTGATAGCTTAGCTGTTCAGAAATTTTAAGGCATGTTGTGGGATCCAGTCTACCTCAGACATTCAGGGTCCACTGGTATCCGCCTGATCAGTACCAACTTCTGCAGATCCACACCAAGCCCAGGACACCAACATAGTCTAACATGATAGTTGCTATGATCCTAAACGTTATATCTTGGTTTCTGTCCCAGATAGAATCTTCAAAACACAACCTGAGGGTGCCCAAATTTGCCAGCATTTTAAGTTCATTAACAGCCAAATAGAATAACTTAGGGACTGACAGTATAGCTCAGTTATAGAACATTTGCCTAGCATGCATAAGGCCCTGGGTTGGATCCCTGACACTGCAATGATAATAACATTAACAATATGAGCCCTTATGTTGCATGACTAATGGGATATTGGTGTCTTTATCAAAGTCGGAAGATTCCTACCTGCTGCTTAAACATATTGGCCATTGCTGTTTATTTTTCACTTAGACTGGCTCTTTCCTTGCTATTACTTCTGGCTTCTGGTCTCTTACCACCTCTTCACAGTCTCCAACTTTCTCTATCCACCTCTTCCTAACTCATGAACCTGACCCTCTTTCCTAGGCAAAGCAAAAACCTAAAGAAATCACAATAAACGTCAATCTCTTTAAACAGGCCATGGCTTTTAGAGACCTCTCCACAAGGATTTCTTCACTGGTCACCTCTCAGATCTGTAGTCATTTGGTGGGAACCCTTGTTTCCTGTCTGCCCTCTTCTCCAATCACATGAGGCCCAGGTCCATCACCAGGGCCCAGCTCTAGAGGATGAAGTTCCTAAACATCCAAAAGTTGGGTGCGACATAAGAAAAGACAAAACAGCCTGAGAAGGGGGCTCTCATGGAACAGAACGTGCCTGAAGCATGTACATTTGTGCTATTTCACTAGAACATGGAGCTCCCTGTGGAAAAAAAAATCACTTGAAGCCCAGCAGTGCCTTACAAACTGCAATTTAGTGGCTTAGAGAGACACTGCCTCAAGACGAAAAAAGTTTTTAAAAGGGCTGGAGATGTAGGGGAAAAAAAGGTGGGGGTCTGGGATGTAGCTCCATGGGAGACCCTAGGTTTAATCCCCAGTACTGAAAAAACAAAAACACCTTGATTTATGTCTACATGGCTGAGAAGACTCAACAGGATTTGTCCTGGAGCTAAGCACTTCACTCTTTCTCTTCCAACCCTAAAGTCCTAGCAAGCAAATACGAGCTGACAGTTATTCGAATAGTTGTATGGTCCCCGAGGCCAACCATGTGGGACTCAGGAACTTTCAGACCTGGTCTCTCAAGAGTCTTCAACACATAAACAAAAAATAAAAATGTAAAGAAAGAGTCCTCAACACACTGTGACAGATTTAGGCAACATCGGGTATTAGGATGGAATCCAGGCTGGGAAGGCTCAGACAATGATCTGTGAATTCAGAGAGAGGGAAACAGGAAAAGAGAGGAGGGAACAGCATCCACAGGGCCATGTGCTCTGGGCCTGGGCAGAGCTACAAGCACCCTTAGAGAAGCACTGGTAACTGAGCAGGGTTACAGTGCAGGACGAAAGGGGAGGAGAGGGGAAGAAGCCAAAGGTCAGGCAGCCTCTGAATATAGACAGTAGCAGTCAGGGCTTCCGCCCTCCTGTGTCACCTCTTGTCCCATTCTCTTTCTGTGTGATTATACTGATTGTTGTGTTAAATAATCTTCATACCATTGCATTTTTATACAAATTTAATTTCATAAATGACTAGTTTATAATCTACTGCACTAATTTACATATTAGTTCTATAAGTACTGTATTTATGAGTGCCTACCATGTGTCAAGTCCTGTTCTATGCACTGGGAATTGATCAATATATAAAACATGAAAATCCTTGCCCTCTTATAGTTTACATAAGTCAGGTAATAAAATAAGCAAACTGTGCAGCCTATTCGAATGTGCTGCGTGGTATGGGTAAGAATAGAGGGGGGATTCCAATTTTAACTGGGATGATCAGCCTAGGTGGTGTCATTTGAGCCTTGACTTGAAAGAGATGCTAGATCAGATCGTATAAAGCCTTGTAGGCCACTGTTCATCCCTAGCCCATTTTTAATTTTTCTTTTTTGAGACAGCATCTCGTTAAGTTGCCCAGGTTGGGCTCAAATTTGCTGCCTCAGCCTCCTAGAGTGGACTTTACCACACCCAGCTTGCAAGTGTTCTGATGGCAGAACCAACAAGGTTTCCTAATATAGGGGTAAAGGAAAGAGAGGAGTCCAAGATGATGCCAAGACTTCTAGCCCAGGCAACTGGAAGGATGGGTCTGTTACTTTCTAAGATATGGACGATCTCAAGAAAAGCACGTTGATGGGAGTAGGAGAGGATGGAAAAAGGGCAAAGACCAGGCAACCATAATCCTGCCAAGGCTGGGGAGCCCCCCCAGAGAACAGAGGGAACTAGTCTAGAAGATCAGAGTGTGGGATGCCACATGCAAGAGAGAAAGCTACTATTAGTCGTTAAACAGCCACTACCAACACAAGACACAACAAATATCGCCATCTAATGGAATATACTTACTTTGGGTTTTTTTCTTGTTTGTTTTAAATTTTTAATTTTTATTGGTACATGCTTGCTGTACATGTTGATTACATTCCTTGTGGCATAATGATTACATTCCTTGTGGGGAGTTAGTACACGTACATAAAACATCTTAATTCTTCTTATCCCCTTCCCTTCCTCTCCCTCTGCCCTCCCTCCCTCTCTTGATCCTTTTCCCTTTTGCTAAAGAGCTGTCTCCCTATTTCCTATTATCTTTTATTTTTTATTTACTGAATATACTTACTTTGAAACATGGTATAGCCAATACCCTCTTGTAAATGAAATTTTTAAAAACAGTGCATTTTAAAAACAAGCTAATCATGTTTCGTGCTCATTATAAATCAATGAAAATAATGCTATGCTTCAGAAGCCTTCAAATTCAAGCCATATATTCAAGAAGTATTTGTGAAATTACCAAAGGGCTGAGTGTAACTGGAATAAGGACTGGGGCTTCGGGTGCACAGTATAAGGGAATCTTTCAGAAGAAGATAGGGAACCATCAAGGACATACAGAAGTAGCCTGTGAGATAGAAGTGAGACAAAGAGTGTGCTATGCTAAGCAAGCTAGAAAAGTCCTGCAGTTACTGAACATCCACTACCAATGAGAAACAAAATGAATATCGCTGTCTTAACTCACTGCATTTACCTTTTTTGGGGGGGGGTGCTGGGGATTGAATTCAGGGCCTTGTGCTTGCAAGGCCAGCACACTAACCACTGAGTTAAATCCCCAGCCTGTGGCTGCATTTACTTTGAAATACAACATAGACAGTGCCTACTTGTAAACAAAAGTACTAAAAGGAACAACCCTTAAGCTGGGTACTGCTCAGAAGTAGAGCGCTTGCCTAGCATGCACAAAACCCTGGGTTAATCCTAGCACCACAGAAAAAAGTTAATCATCTATAGGTACTTTATGACCAATGAAAAGTAACACTATACTTTAGAAGCCTCGTGATACAAGCCACATGAATGCTGCATTTCAGATGTGGAGGCAAACACACACACACACACACACACACACACACACACACACACAAATGTGAGCCCCAGAGTTCAAGGATAGTAGCTGTGAAGAGTTGCTATGTGGTGATACATGATGAAAGGAAATAGAAAAAAAAAAGCCTCCAATAATTACTGCTGCCAGCAGCACAACTTTAGGTTTTGGGAACTCTGGTTAAGGATAGAAACAGGATTGAATGTAGGCTCTGGGGTTATTTATTGGTGCTAAAACTAACTTGTCAAAACAATGGTAATCACATAACTATCTCAAGACAAAATGTCTTTGCAGATACAGGGCAGAGAGGGACTTCAGGTGAGTCAGTTTGGGCCACCTCAGCTTTGGGTGAGAGAACTGACAGGAAAGCAGGGGATAGCTTCACATATAAAGATTGGCCTGGGTCTGGTTGAAAAAGTTGGGAGGACAGGTGGTACTGTCCTGTGAGGGATGCTAGACTGCTAGGCACAGGTGATGCAGATGCCTCTGGGATTGGAGGTCTCCGTGCTGTCAGATGGCAGCTCTTCCAAATTGATCTGTAGATTCAAAATGATCCCTATCAGCCTGGGTGTATAGTTCAGTGGTAAAAGTGTGTGCTTAGCATGCAAGAGGCACTGGGTTCAAGACCTAGCACCAAGAAAAAGAAAAGGAAGTAATTTCTATTTAAAAGCCAAAAGAATGGGTAGAGTTTCAGTTTTGCAAAATGAAGGAGTTCTAGATATCCGTTGCACAACAACGTGCATACAGTTAATACTACGCATCACACACTTAAAATGGGTAAAGATAGTAAATTTTATGCTTTTTTTTTTTTTTTTTGGTGCTGGGGATGGAACTCAGGGCTGTGTGCTTGCAAGGCAAGCTCTCTAACCACTGAGCTAAATCCCCAGCCCTATGCTTTTTTAAAACAACAATTAGAAAAAGAAACTAGCAGGTTTTTTGTTTTACATAAATTGACAAGCGATCCTAAAATTGATATGGAAAAATATAAAATAAAATAAAATAGATAATGGAAGTGGAAAGGCCCTAGAATAGCGAAAACACAGGGCTTACAGTTCTTTATTTCAAAATGTAAACCAGATACGGTGGCACATGCATGAAATCCCAGAATTTGGGAGACCAAAGCAGGAAGATCTTGTTTTGAGAGCAGCATGGGCTATACAGCAAGTTCAAGGCCAGCTGGGACTACATAGTGAGACTCTGTTTGAAAAAGAAAAGAAAAAAAAGCAAAACCCTCTCCCAAATAGTATAAAACTACAAAAATCAAGCACTGTAGTACTGGTAAAAGGATAGACATATGGATCCATTGAACAGAAATAAGAGTGCATAAATAAACCCTTTAATTTGGGTCAATTTATTTCTTTATATTGTTGTTGTCATTGTTGTTACTATTATTATTACAGTGCTGGAGATCAAACCCAGGGGCTCGCACATGGTAGGCAAGTGGTCTACCATGGAGCCTAGGTCAATTTATTTTTATTTATTTATTTTTTTGTGTGTTTCAATTGTCCTTTATTGCACAATCATCAAACTAATTACAAATTTAACATATGACTTGGTAATCTTTAGTCAGGTGATAAGTTTTAATAAAAACAAACTGCTTATTCAAAAGTGATCACAGAACAACTCAAAATGCAGAATAAGGATGAGAAACATCTGACTGGCCAACAGATTTCGTTCTCATTAAGTGAAAC
>PVJO010017885.1:0-38089 GCA_004026905.1 Hystrix cristata | reverse complement strand
ACATGTGTTTAGTCTACTAAAAAATGTTGCTGGGAACTTTCTCTAATTGCTTTTCTGTATTATCTTTAGAGTTTTAAGTCTTAGTAATTAATAATGTCGTTTGTTTTGTCTAAAAATATGTGTTGATTTGAGCCAGTTATTTTACATTCATACTCCATCATAAGTGATTTTAAATTCACTAGAGATTCTTTTCTCTTCAGAATTCCCAACAAACTCACTGTGTGGTTTTAAGATGCGCATAAAATTTTACCAAAAGTAGTTTCTTATATTGGACATTTATAGGCTATATTTCCTTTCCTTCGTATAATCCTTTACCTTTTCATCATTTTGTGTATCTTACTGGTGTAATCCAAATTCAGTTTGATAAAGTATTCTTTGAGAAAGTACTACAGAAATTAAACCAATAAATAAATGTACATTCAGCAATATTTTTCTCTCAGATTTTATATGTGTTTATTATTATTCATAATTTAACATTTACTGGCACTAAGAATCATACTCTTTTTAGAACAAAGAAGACACTGTCTCTGCCTCACAAACATATATGCTCATGGAAAACTTAATTTTAAATATGTCTCATAGATAGACTTCATTATTAGATAAATCAAGGGAGAAAATAGACCATAAAGTTTGAACAAACATTGTGCTGAAGTTTATTTTCACCTATCAAGCCTTGACAAATGTCTACATGGAGAGTAGAATCTTTCTAAAGTATGACTGACATGCCAGAGTATTAACTAAAGGTTACAGCTTTGATATCTGTACTGTAATATTATAGGCTTGAACAGAAAGTGAGTTTCAGTCAAAACAGGATTGAACTGAAGAGCTATCTGACCCAGATACAAAATCATTTATATTTTAAAGAAAATATTCCAGACAATCTCGGTCTGGTTTGTTGTTGCACATACTCAGTTTTATCCTGTGGATGGAAGGGGTGAGCTTTTACTTCCATCATAGTTGAGGAATTTGGTAATTTCACACACTATTTAAAGAAAGTCCTGATCCTGGAGGAAATTCTATCATCTGGATGTCCTCTCTTGGTTTTTATGAATTAGGTATAATTTGAATGAAGATTAGAATTGGCCCGAACTGTAAGGAATACTTATTGTCTAAAAATTAGCTCTACCTTAGGAAATTCCATTTTTACTCTAACCCAGCTTGGAACTGCATTCTCGATTATGATAAAATGCTGACTGAGTTATGTGGATAAAATACCAGGCAGATAGCTATCGATTGCTCACTGTTTTCTTCTGATTGTCTTCTACAAAATATGATGAACTGATCCATTTTTTCAATGCTGGAAGTAAACAATACAAAACAAAATAAAACAAAAACCCACTTTAAAACAAAACAAAACATAAATTCTGGAACTTCACCAAAGTGTAATTCATCCAATGATGTAATTGATCTTTGTTAAATCACATATCTACAGAAAGAAAAAGCTTAGCACTCAAGTATGCTTAAGCTAAAACTTAGTCTTCCAGTATCCTTGGAGTTAATATAACCAACTCAGTTCCACAAGCAAAGTCCTTGCTGTAAAAGAGCTCACTGGTGACCTGGTACAGAAGTAAACTGCAGTCTTTTGTGTGAGTAGGTACATAATCCTGAAGGCTGAAAGGCAACTCATTAGGCAGTAGCAAAGTTATTGTGTTGGATGCCTTCAATTTCAAAACATAGAAATACCTGATTCAGCTAGTCTTGTGAATGAGAAAGTTACCAAGTCCTCATGCTAGAAGACTGTAGATAAGGATCTGTATGGTAAATCAGGGCTCACATCTCTTTAATTTTATTTAACTTGATTGCTTAGCATCAATGCTTGTTTTGTAGAAATTCAACTTTGGCAGTTCTAGAAGTTGTATGCAGAAATGCCCATGTCCCGAAGGTAATAGGGGTTGGCTATTCTTTGTGCATTTTTATTATTAAGAATAAATTGTTGTTATAATTTAATACACCTAGTCTTTCATGATGTAATTCTTGAAATTCACATGATTTGATGACAGATTTTTTTCTTTATTTCTTTAGAACTCTTTCTTTTGGAAAAGACCATTAGCACTGGAGAAGTAAATTTGCCCAATTTAATAATTTCAAAATTTGAAGCAATTTATGGTCCTGGATCTTGTCTAACACCTAGCAAATGAAGACCAGATCATAAGACTTGGTCTTGACTAATGTCATAGAATAAATGAGAGAAAGAGCTTTTTAGTATTGCTATGCAAATTGTGTTGCACAGACACAGTTGTACAGATGTCCTGTGTTAAGTTTGTTATTGGCCATGATGAGAGAAGTAGAGAAATTGGGAACAAATACTTGGTTTGTTGAATAGAATATAGACCAATTTGTGTATTATAGCCCTCACAGAATTAATTTATGTTGGAGTGAGCTGCATACTGTTCAAAAGCCTGATGTTTTAGAGCTACTTTTCCAACAGTAATCCAAAAATATAAAAAACCTGAATAAATTTATTTCAATAAAAACAATTGGAAAAAATAACTAATTTTATAGGATAAACTATAAGAACTAGCTACTGACAAAGGACTGAAAAAAGTTTTAGAGAATGGTATTAATTGCTTCATTTTAGATAAACATTAAAGGTATTTATTCTGAGCTTGCTGAAATTGCTTTAAAACTACTTCTCCTGTTCAGATATGTTGGGGAGACTGGCTTTTATGGTATAGATATCATTAAAACAGTTTAGAGATACGTTATAGCCTCTACTTCAGGTAATAATGTCTATATAATTAAATAAGTTAGCAAAGAAAAGACAAACTCATTTGCCACGTTAATGCTGTTATTGATAGACATATTGCTTAATCAAGATGCAAAGTGTGTTTATAGTTGTTTTAAACAGGAAATCATATTTCAAATATAACTTCTTTTACTATCATGGCACAAAATAGAGACAACATGTACAGATTTTGCAATTCATGTCTTCCTCCTACTTTCTGTTTTGAATTGTTTTACAGTTTGTACTTTGAATGTCCGTTTTTATCTCATCATTCAGGTTACTCGTTTTTCTATTTTAATAAGTTATTGATGGATAATAGATGAGGGGATAAACTGATACATTGTCGCAAATATTTTGAGAAGCATTGCTCTAAGGAACGAGGTTATATCTAGTCCAATCTTCTATGAGATTAGTGAGTAATGAAACTACAAATGCCTACAAAAATGCAATTTAACTTTAAAATAAAACGAGGATTGGTTTTATGGGTTGTATCTGCAAAGACCTCTAGAAAAGATTACTAATTTCCTTCAGGAGACATTAATAATAGCCTCTTGTACCCCTTAAACCTTTTTTTTCATAAACTTTGTGAATATGAGGAAGGAGAGGAGGAGATAAATGGCTATATTATGACACACAATTATAATAGCAAAGCAGATATATTGAGGGACATAGAAATAGAGACTCACGATAGGCAGAGAAACAAACTTAAGTCAAGTGGTAGGAAGACAGGGAAAAATAGTGACTGAACAACAAAAATAACTAACTTTCCCTCTACACTATTGAAAAGTTCTTGGCATCCTGTGTGCCTTGAGTAGAAAGTAGGTTAGATAAACAGTAACTACTTCTTCGACTGTGATTTCCCCAAAGTAGTCAAGCTTTGAAATCATATTAAATTATCTACAAGCTAGTTCCAGTAAAAGCAAACAATAGAGAGAGCCCAAGAGGGAAGAGAGTGATCATGGATTTTGTGAGGCAGGACATGAGGAAAGTCCTGAGGAACTTGTAGCCTAGACTTGGAAGGAGAAAAAGAGAATGAATAATCTGGAGAGAAGGAGAATGCTAGAAAGTGAGCTATCAGTATGGACTAGGGAAATTACTTCAGGTTCAAAGATAGGACAAATAATTTAATATTTAAGGAGATTTTACTTTTTACTAAGCATATACACATTTCTTTATAAAGATTATTTTGCATATTAGTCAACATAATAGTCTTTTGAGCTGTGATGTTATCATCTCTGATTGACAGATGAAGAAACTGAAGCGTAGAACTTTGTGTCTGTTCGATGTTGTTAATGTATTAGTATTCTTTCTGTTCCTAGAATGAAATATTGGAAGCTGAATAAAGACAAAAACAGATTATTAAACTCAGAGTTCTGGCATTTTAAGGCAGTAACTGTGGCATCAGCTCAGCTGTGATGAGGTAGATGGCAAACCAATGACAAGAGCGTATGTGTGAGGAAGAGCTCACAGTGCCAGACAGGAAGTCGGAGGGTGGATCATGGCCAGTCTCAGACCTCCACAACTTACTATCGTGAGAACTAACTTGGTGTCCCAAAGAACAAGCCTCGTTCCTTCCAAGAGCAGCACTCCCAAATACCTCCAACTAGACTCCACCTTTTGAAGGTCGTACCACCTCTACACCACCAGGAGGCCAAGCGTGCCTCCAACACATAAGCCTCAGGGGGAAAATGGCATCAAAATCGTGGTACTTGATTCCCATTGAGCACTGTGTTATTTTGCTTTAGCAGTTATGATACTGTTCTACATGCCTTTAGAGTTCTTGCTCCACATTTCAGTTACCAGTGTAATTTTGGTAAGTAGTTTCTACTGGGTACGCTCTGAACACGTTCTGAATGTATTTATAGTAGGAAAGTACATGAGCAATTTAACAAATATGAGTGCTACACATTTTGAAGGCAAATAAAAAGAAAATCTATGGGAAATGCCATAGTTTGGATGCGGTTTGAGTGTGATCCCGGGTTGGTGTGTTGGGCCCGGTCCTCAGTGTGGCGATGTTGGGATATAGTGAAACCCTGAAAGTTGGAACTCAGTGTGAGGTTAGTAAGTCACTGAGGTCTCTGCCCTTGGGTAGGATTGACGCTGGTCTTATGCAGTGAGTTGTTCGCTGAGAGAGTAAGGTGTCATAAAAGAGCCAGACAGGCTGGTGCTGTGGTGCACACCCAGAATCCCAGCAATCCAGGAGGCCAAGTCAGGAAGGTTGCAATTTCTAACTCAGCCTGTGTAACTTAGCAAATTAGCAAGATCCTGTCTCAAAATTGTTTTTTGAATACAGTTTAGTGCAAAGACCTTGGGTCCAATCCCTAATCACGGGAAAAATGCAGGACAATACAGGCTCCCTTCTACTCTCTTTGGCTTCCTATCTCACAACGTGATGGCTCCTGTATTTGTTCCTGCCCCTATTCTGTCATCCACCATGAACCCAACAGAGATAAACAAATCCAGCATATGCTCTTAGACCTCTGGAACTATGTGATAAGTGAGTCTCTTTTCTCCACGTTTGATGCAGCTTATTTTATTATTACACATGAAAATGCCCTAATTCACACGAATGTGGGCCTTCCAAAAATTTGCAACATGTTAAAGTGACTATTTCTAAACAATGTTTGGAAGGTATTACTAGTTAAATTCCATCTATCCAAAGAAATGTCAGCTTTTTAAATCAATTCACTCTTCAGTAGAAGAAATTAGAAGAAAGAGAAACACACTAACTTTCTTGATCAGTGACCATTTGTACGGGAGAGAGTACACATGAGTAAAGTGTGGACTGCATTGGACTTGCAGTATTAGAACTGGAGGCTACTCTCATCTGCCCTTTGCAGACATGATCAGTAAGTCAGGACCCTCTTTCCTGGTCTCAGATCGCACTTCAAAACTTCAGGCGTTAGCTCACCAAAATGCTGTGACCTATCAATGAGATATAGTTGAAAACAAAACTTGATCCTTATTTGCTGTCCATGTGTTAGGGAACTCCCAAACAAGGCTTTTTTTTTTTTTTTCTCAGATGTGTGTTTAAGTTTTAATATACTATTGACAAAATCTTATATGACTTTTAGCAGAATATTGCTGTAATAGGCACAATATCAGTTGCCCTAAATGTTTGTCAAAGCCACTCCAACCACAGGAAGTCTGAAATCAATTTTTTATTGACTTCTTAGACTTTAAGCATGTTTCATTCAAATTTTGACAGTCAACTCACTTTAGCTTTTGAATTCTGACAGGAATAAAGTCCCAAGTGGAATAAAGAGAGGAAGAGACAGCTTTCATTAAAAATATTTTTGACAAAGAATGCTGATCCCCAAAAAGAAGAAAACAGAGATTGTGTAGAATAGATTTCTTTTTATATTTTTACTTCATTTGGAAATTGTACACCATTCAAATCATTGATACAGAAACTTCTGTGTTTTGATTATGTACCTTGCTGCCTTTTCTGCTTCAGTCCCTTAACTACAAGTAAATGTTCATGTCTCATGAAAAATATGGAATGTGGATTATGTAACAGAGTGTCAAATCCTCCCAGCAAGTGCATTATATTGCCAATTTTATAAGGCACTACTAAGTTGCTGAGAAGAGAAAATTACATTTGGTTGAGCATAAACTAATGTTGAATGAATAATTATATCTGTGGCTTTTAATATATTGACTACAGAGCATGTACAACACATTTTTGAAAGCCAACCCCTTCAGCTATGGTTTCATCAAGAAACAAAATCTATTGTACTTGTCATTCTGCTCTGAAGGCTAATAACAAGCTTTATTGGAAACACTGTGGCACATTTATATCCCCACTGTTGGAGTGTGGTCACTGAAATGCAGCCAAGGGAATCACAAATGAGCACCCTCAGATGGAGCAAGCTACTAGCCTTGACTTTCAATTACTCAATTTGTAGCTGATCTGAGTTTTCTGTTTCTCTTTCCCTGAGCTTTTATACGAGTAGCCCTCAGAGAAAAGGAATATCAGATTTTTAATATGGCTAATTCAGTGTAGGGTTTGATCAAGTAGTGGTTTACAAATGTGGTACAAATGAGATTTCTGATTATTTGTAGACTTCCATCAGTTAGTCTCCCTGTCCTACAAATGTGTGAAATGGCTGTACACTGTTTATGGCATTCTGGGTAGTAGTCTATTCACATTTTTAATAAAATTTACAATGGAAAAAAGCACAGCCATCTGTCATATTTATGTAATTTGGATTGGTGTGACCAGTCCTTCATAAAATGTACATAATAATTTAGAAGGCTGCACATGTGGGTCATTTTTTATCTGGAATGGAATGAGATTCAAAACTCTTTTCTTCCAATTTAAAAGGTCTAGAACACACACTGTTTACCTTGGGGCCATTTATACTCTTAATTAAAATCAGTTTTCCTATAAAAACTTTCACTATTGTCAGCCTTAGAATCGTACTAAATTAATCATCATTGTGGAAAACCTTTCAACAGTAGTTTTTTTTAATCTAATGCTTATCTCAATGCACATGCTTTGAATCTATACAATTTATATTTTAGTACTATCTTCTGAGGACTACCTTTTGATCAATTTTAGCCATTTATTGTTCTTAGCTAATTCTTATTAGCATTACAATTCAGTACAATAAAAGCAACTTAATCAGAAATTGGGAATGAGCTTCAAACAAATCTACTACAATCAGTTTTTTTTTTCTCCTGACACTACTATAGAAGCAGAATTGCCAAGAACAGGACAAATTAGCTGTATGTATATTAATGACTTTAGAATAACTTTGATATGATTTAAAACATAAATTTCAAAACCAGCAGATAAAACTTAATTAAAACTGAAAGCATTATGTTTTGCTTATAAGGGGAACATTTTTGGCTAAATTTAAGCCAATTTTAAGGTCAGTGACTGTGGTGTCCTTAAATATTTTTTGACCGTTGCAATATATATATAAAGCCTCATTTATCCAAATGTTAATTTAAAATAATGACTGAACACTTATATTGTGCTAGGTACTTTTACAATAGTGATCAAAAAGAGTAAAAGTTGTGTTTTCATGGACTACTATTATAGGGGAATGTGAAAAACAATAAGGTAAATATATGAAAATATATAAAAAACTAGTGATAAATGCTAAGGGATATACAAAGTGGGGAAATTGTGATAGTATTAGTCAGTTTTCCCATCCTTGGTACACAATAACCAAGACACACACCTTAAAAGTTTAACTTGGCTCATGGTTTCAGTGGATTCAGTCCATGGTTAACAGGTTCCAAGGCAGGAACTTCTTGGCCTAAGGGTATAATGGAGTTAGGATGCTTAGTTCATGATAGCCAGGAAACAGAGCAGAGAACACTTCCAGAGAAGAAGGGGCAAGGGACAAGACAGACTCAAAAGCCATGCCTCCATAACACACCCCAAAACACCTAAAATTATACTCCAGCAAAGCCAATCAAGTTGACACTCCACACTAACCACCATGTTCCACCCCTTGTTAACTTGATTCCCAAATACGTCTTCCTAAACCATACTTACTCTCCAAATAAAGACTAGTAAATTCATAATCCCACCTATTACAATTATCTTGTGTACAACTGGAAACACAATAATCCCTTTTCCAAAGTCTCAACTGTTGTACAATTTTCAAAAGTCCAAGTCAAAATCTCCCTTCCGAGACTCAATGCAAACTCTTAGCTGTGATATTCTTTTAAAAAATCCAAAACAAGTTGCGTAATCTCAAGGAACAATGGCACAGAGTAAAGATCCCCTTTCCAAAAGGGAGGAATAAGGATATAGAAAAGAATCAGATCAAAGCAAGACTGAAAGTCAGCAGGGTAAACATTAAGTTCTGTGCAGCCTTACATCTAGGGCACATGGTGGTAAAATATGAGTTCCAAAGGGCTTGGGCTGCCCCGCCCCTGTGACTTTGCAGGTCGCATCCCACACAGCCTCTGCCTTGGGTTGGCTGTGCTCATTGCCTGTAATGTTCTTCAGCAGATGTTCCACGTTCCTGGAATCTCTGACTTCCTATTGTCGCTACTGCACCTTCAGTTTCATTCCCACGGCTTCACCCAATCCCTTCTTACAGGCTACTACCTAAGTCTCTTAGCTCTTCCCTTATAGTCTGGATGGAAGGCTGCCCAACCCCATAACACTAGCATCTTGCATGCTAGTAAAATGGGCATCACATCAAAGATGAATAACAAGGTCAGTCACCAGATCATGCAATACCTGGATCCCTTAGACCAGGGCAGCAGCAGGTGACAAGTGCTGAACTGTTGAGCACAGTGGAATGACCCCGGGAAATCAACTCCCTAGGGAACCCTTCCCACACAAGGGACTTGGGGGCTCTTCTGAAATGAAAGCTTTGTATTTTCGCGTCTTTGAGCTTGTGATGGGTTGGCTTTTGCCGATTTCCAAGATGTCCTCAAGGCATCTCTCTTCCTGTTCCTGTACAAAGTGACCGATTTCTTTTTAATGGCACTAATCTTTTCAGCAGTCACACATCCATTGGCCCTAACTGTATACAGGGTTCCTTCTGGGCCCAAATTTAAGTTTTTAAAACTTCTCTGCTGTGCTTTTATCTCCTGATTCTTATTATAAATCCACTAAAAGCAGCCAGCAAAGCCCATGCCACAGGGTAAATGCTGGGTTGCCTTGAGATGTGCTCCAATTGAGTAATCAGTTTGCCACCCTTAATTTCAGTCTCCACAAAGTCTCGGAACGGGGAAAACTGTAGGTTTTGCCAGAGCATAACGTGCAAGTCCAGTTGCCTACTGAGCCTTTTTCTTAACTGAAACCTCTCAAGTCTGTCCTTTAATGTCCACATTCGTATCAGCATTCTAGTTTTCCTAGCTCCAACCGGAGTCACCTGACAGGTTTTGCTTATTACATTCTAAGGTTTCTCTAGCCTGCACCTCTAAATCTTTTCAAACTCCTCCTTCAAACCAGTTCCAAAGGCTTGTAAATGACATGGTCATGTGTAGTCACAGAAACAGCCCCACTTCTCTTTTAGCAATTTTCTGTATTACTCAGCTTTCTTATTGCTGGGGCATAATAACTGATACCCACGTATTAAAGGAGGAGAAGCTTAATTTATGATTACAGAAGATTCAGTCCATAGTCAGCAGGTTCCAAGGCAGGAACACCATGGCAGAAGGGTGTGATAGAGTAAAGATGATTAGTTCGTGACAGTCAACAAACAGAGCAGGGGAACACTGGCAGAGAGGAAAGGGCAAGGGATGGAACATTCCTTCATGACACAACATGACACAGTACTTGACCAGTCATTCATAAAATGTACAAAAATGTACAACCAGTCATTCCCCTGGAAAATCTCAGCACCAATCAAGTTGGTAGTCCACCCTAACCACAACAGAGGTATTGGTAGGAAGGCTCAAGTTGCAATTTTTCATAGCACGACCTTGAAAAGGTTATTCTGAACGGAAATTATGGAGGAGCAATGACTATACATGAGGGAACTTATTCTAGATAGTGAAAATAGCAGTTTCAAAGATGCTTATATGTTTCCTGTATTAGTTACCTTTCTCATCACTGGGCCAAAATACCTGACACCTGTAATTTAGAGGAGAAAAGATTTATTTTGTCTCATAGTTTCAGTGTGTTCAGTCCCTGGTCAGCTGTATCCATGGCAGAAATGGCATGCGAACAGCTCAGTTAGCTAAGAAGTCATCACTGGATTAATTGACTAATGAGTATACTGCTCCCATGATCTAGTGTCCTTCCAAAAACCCCAATGTTGGACATCAGAGTTTTGGGGGATATCTTTGATCTAAACCATAACAGTTCCTTATCTCTCATTTCAAGGAGCATGAATGTGGACTAGTGCAGAGGAAATATCAGTGATTGGAGTAAACCTAATAGTTGAGGTCAGAAGATCAATAGTGACTGACCACAGAGGGCCTTGACAGTCACATGAAGATGTGAACTTTTACACTTAAAAATACAGAAATTATTAAAACGTTTTAACTCAAGAATGAATGGTCCTATATTCTGATAGTATCACTTTTGCTAAAAAGTCAGGTAAAAAGTTATTTCAATAATTTAGTGTAGAAAAGACAGTATCTTGGACTAGAGTGGTGGGTTATATATAACCAGAAATGGTTTAGTTCTAGCCATCATTTTTTTAAAAAATTGAGGTAAAATTTACATAGCATAAAATTAACATTTGAAAATGTATGATTCCATATTTAGTGCATTTTCTTCTGCCAATTTCCAAGATATTTTCCATACCCCAGAAGGGAATCCTATACCCTTTATATGGTAACTCCCTGTAACTTCTTCCTCTTCCTTTCTGGGTACCATTGGACTGCTTTTTGTCTCTACAGGTTTCCCTGTTTGGTACATTTCATGTAAATAGAATAACTGTTAAAATAAAAACTTTAGACAATTTAAATAGTTTGTTTGAATAATGTGTGACCTGTGAGTCAGGCAAAAATCAGAACACAAAGAAATTTACAGAGCTCCACCCAAGAGCACAAGCAATGATATTTTGTAGGCTAAACAAGGAAACAAAGAAAATAATTCATTCTGATTGGTTACAACTAGACATTTTCCTCATTTGGACATTATGTCATTGATTGGCTGCCTGTAACTGAGTGAAACTTGCCTGTTTATGACTGGCTGACACTGGGTTGTTAGTTTAAAAACTACACTCCTAAATTAGATGTTAGTGTGGAATGGAAGAAAATAAGTATGGTTGCAGCCTCAGGCTAATGGCCCCTTGCTTATTTAGTTCAACAATGCGTGATTTTTGTGGTTGGCTTCTTTCACTCAGAATAATGTTTTCATCCATATCATAGCATCTATTAGTACTTTGTTCCTTTTTTATGAATGAATAATAGTTCATTGTTTGGATATATTACATTTTGTTTATTCATCAGTTGATGGACAACATATGGTTTCCATTTTCTGGCTACTGTGGATACATTTGAATGATGGAGAAAATAGGATGTGCTAATAACCAAAATATAGAGTGTAGAAGAAAAAGCAGACTCAAAGTTAATGCCAGGGTTTTTAGGCTGAGCAGTATAAGGAAACAGTAACCATAACTAGAAAACAGGAAAGAAAAGGGGAGAGGAGAAGTAGATTTTATATGGGATTGTTGGTTGAATGGTACTAGCATATTTTGGAAATGAATAATTGTAGAACATCAAATCGAAGTTATGTATCAAAAATATTTGATATATCAAATAACATCAAATCTAAGTGATGTATCAAATAAGTATCAAATAAATGATTTATCAAATATGAGTTTGGAGTTCAGAGAAATGTCATTAGGTAGTACTAAGAGCTTTAAAAATATTGTATCATGCATGGACTTAGTATAGAGAAGAGGAGAAAGATTTTTTAAAATTAAGTGAAAAGGGAACATTATAAAAGGTCCTGAGAAGTGGTAGAATGAGGAAAGCAGAGCCTGAGGGAGTAATAATTTACCCTAGATTATACCAATATACTTTTGCAAATGTGCCATACAAATTATTAAATTCATTTGGTGAAATATATTGTTTTATATTTGTCATATGGCTTTTCATATCTCTGGCACATTTTAAAATTGCTGTTGTTTTATTGATATAATAAGGCAAGAAAATGTTGCTGCTTTGTGTCCATACCAATACTTTTTAAAAACTTTTATTATAAAAAGTATAATGTTTAAATATGAAAAGAAATAGGAAAAAATAAGGTTCACTAGTTTTAGTACTTGCTAAAAGTTCCTTCTGGTAACCACACATCAGCTGTTGAACTCTAAAAAAGGTGCAAACATATACGTTTTGTGAAGTAAAGAAGCTCTGAACCTAGGCAGGCAGGATCTACTCAGCACGAAAGAGATGGTGTGGTAGTTACTCCGCCAGAGTCTGAGTTAATCCAGTGCTTTTATCTGATGATTATATTACTGATAAAGTTATAATCAATACAATTTTATACTACTATTTTAAGAAGAAAGCACAGAAGACACATAAGCACATGAATTGCTGGTGAGGAGAATGATTATTAGCCAGATTCGCTCTGAATAGCTCCAATTTGCTTTTAAATACATCTTGACAACTAATGGCTCTCCCTTTTATGTCAAAAGCATCCCAGTTTGAAAGACAAATGTTTATACTCTGTAAAGAAACAACCTCACCTGTACATACAACTCATTCTTAAATATCAAATTATAGGATATAACCCACACTTTAATTAGCCATGGTGACGATGATAACTTGCAGTACTGAGGATGGAACCCAGAGCCTTTACTCTGAGCTACGCTCCCAGTCCTTCATTTATTATTTTGAGACAGGATCTCCACACGTCCCTAAATTGGCTTGAATTTGTGATCCTCCTGCCTCAGCCTCCCAGAGTTTTGGGATTACAAGCATGTGACACCATGCCTGGCTTGTCAAGGAATTATTTTTTAGACTTATTCTTTCCAAAAGTTCCCTCATACTTAAAACTTCTTTTTCCTGGTAGAATTTCTATCACCAAAACTATGACATGTTGTGCTATTCATTTGCCAGTATTAAATCATCATTGATACAAATAATAAATCCTTATAGTCTACTAAGCTATCAAAGATACATATGTGTGTAATTTATTATATCTTAAGTATCTCTTGCTAAATTTAAGATCAACTAACCTGCCCTAAACAGATATAATCCTCCTCTTTTTCCAAGTGGGAGTGCTTTACCCAAGACTATATATATCTAACTTTCAGTCTACTATATAGGCAGATGTGGTTTTTTTAATTATTTTGCCTCTGACTATATGGATGATACTTTCTACTCACTAAAGATAAAATGGTATCACTCCAAATAATATACCCACAAACCACATTCTTCCTGGAGTACCTGGAGTGTACAGTAAATGAGCTCCCGACGTACAAAAGTTGCCTCAAATCCAGAGGACCCACATAAACATCCCCTAGAGAGGTGTCTTTCTGGGTGAGAATCAACCACAAATAACCACAGAGCAAGTAGGAGAGAAAAATGAATGACTGAACAGTAAGGCTATCCCTTCCCCGCTAGTCCTTCTGTAGACTTTGTAAAGCTATATTTTTTGACCGTGTCATAAGTGAACACACTTAGGGATAATATTTTCCAAATGGAGGAACAAGCTAAACAGTTAAAATATCAGCTGATAGATGAAGGTGAAGAACCTGCAACTGTAAAATTTGGCCAATGTGATGTCAAAGTTTATGTTTTCATCTAAGCCATGTCATATTTTGTGGCAAATTATAGACAATATTGCCTAAGCACATGTTAAAGTTAACGAGCAGTGTATTATAGTATATTTACACCACACATACTAGTTAGTAATAATTTTTAGACTTGCTATGATATTTTATAGGTGACCAATTTAGCCCTAGAAAGGTCACTTGTATCCAATTTAGGCTATACTTTCAGTACTTAATTTAATAGAAATGTTATTATAATATGGAGTAATAGAAAAAAACTTTGGAAATTGTGTTGCTTTTTACATTTGGTAAAATATGCATGTTGAATAACAGCTCTTCGTCTCCTAAAACTGGTTAGCCAATTATTCCCCCTTAACTGTCCCTGAATTCCACAATTTTCAAGTACTACTTAATGCCCAGAGTGTGTGTTTAGTAATAGGTACTAGAGAGGAAATACATGTTTACCCTAATAAATGCGCAAGTTAAATGGAAAATATAATATGCATTTAACATTACATTCAGTGATGTTATCAAATTGTATATAAAGAAAGGTAAATTGAATGATTAGCAGGTATTATGGAAGCTCACTAGAGCACAATGGGACAGAATAGTTGGAAAAAATGTGAAGTGAAGAAACCTTGGACTCTCCCAAGAGTTTTATGGCTTTTCTTTTTTATTATTCCTGTTTATTATTCCTAAATATTTTTGCAACTTATTGATATGAAAATATTCATTAAGAAATGAAATGCTGGTGATAGTTTTCTTTAGCTCACAAGATGAGAAATAATTATGATCCAAATGTATTTGGAGTGTCTACATTTGTTCTCTAAATTCCTTCCTTTCACCTTTTTAAAAATGACAATATAGTCATCAACACACTGAAGCACTGATACCCAATTTAGTTTCTTGAAGTCATTAAAATTATTAATTAATGAAATACCACAGGAGTGTCATATCGGAGAATGATGTGTTGTTCAAAGAAATCCTTTCGCATAATAGATGATATGCTTTTATTTTTATTTATCAGTGAATGAGAAGAAATAATATAAGAAAAAGGTGAGTCGGTTTTACAATAAGTTACATAACCATTCTACTTTGAAGTTAAAAAAATGAAAGTAGGATTTAGTAGGTTTCTTTTGCTTTAAGTTAAAGATGTGTTGTTTTGAGTTTTAAGGAAAGACATTTAAATTTTGGTAAATAAAACTTTTTTTCTAATTTCACCAGTGTGGTTGATGAATACTATGCATGTTTTTCTTTTTCAGTGTCCATCACCGTGTATTTCATATGCATTCTTCACCTGCTAGTTAAAAACCGCTGATAATCGCAGGTACTGAACCTCCTCTCCTTCCACCCCGAGGAGCTAGCATTTGATACGTCCTGCCCCACTATGCAGAGGTGGACGGGCGCCACAGACCTGGCCCTATTTCAGAACTATGAGAGTTGCGTAAGCACTTACATATGGACCTAGTAAAGTGGCAGAG
This sequence comes from Hystrix cristata, assembly GCA_004026905.1. Lineage (NCBI taxonomy): Eukaryota > Metazoa > Chordata > Mammalia > Rodentia > Hystricidae > Hystrix > Hystrix cristata. The sequence continues at coordinate 22,733 of PVJO010017885.1, read as the reverse complement.
CACTTTACCCAGTATGTTTATCTGTGGAGCTGGCACAGATAGAAGAAGAAAGGCCTCTTTCTTCTCTGAAATAAGAAACAGAGTTTAGACCTACAGAAGGCGCTGTCTCCTTCCATGCAGAGAAGTTTGAAAGGAGCCAATAAATTGCCCCAACTCAAAATATCCTGACTGAATTTACGTTACACTGAAACTACCCTAATTTTGAATCCTTATTTCTGAGCAATTGCAGTGTCCTTCCATGAATATCCTCTTTTGCTTAAATTAATCTGAGATGTTTAGAAGTTAAAGCCTGTTACATATCGTCATCATGACTGTATGTGGAGTTGGGGGGAGAAAAAGAGACATATTTCCTTCCAAATCTTTGGGACAGAAGTGGTTTAGAATTTAGCATTATCAAGTAAAATTCCTCGAATATCAGGGCAGCATTCTGGAGTTCAACTCATTCTATAGTGACATGAATGAATATCCACATAGTACATGGATGAGAAGGACTCTGAATGTCCTTATATAAGTTTAAGTCAGTTTTGTTTTCAAATGGGTTTTGACAGTAAACGTAGGGAAAACTTATTTTCAGGGCTCTTTGAATTTTGGAATTGCAGAAAAATGTTGATAGTGGCTCCTATCATAGTAAATCGCCTTCCAATTTTAGGGATACAATGTGAAGAACCCTCTTTAGTGCAAGCCAGTAGTAACTACCTGATTCTAGCCTCTAGTCACTCTTTGCTTCCATTCTGGGAGCTCTCCCCACTGAGGCAATGTTCTTAAGGTTGGCTGTCAGAATCAAGCACACCAGGGGTAAGTTCTGCAGGAACAGCATTTTGCTTTGCAGTGGCTATAAATGTACTCTTCATCAGGAAATGAAATATAAATAGGAATAACATCTATCCAGTATAAAATATCCTTCTGAAAGAGAACAGTGAACATATTCTTTCAGACAGTAGAGTTTATCTGTTCGATCCCCATGACAAGAATATTATAGACTCATGTTAATTCTGTTTAGAAAAGACATTTGGTTTGATAACGACAAAACTTAAGAACATATGCATCGATTCATCTTGTGCTTTTCCTTTTTTTCAAGAAATAAATCTTTAGGGAGATTTAAGAAAGAGAAACATATTCATAGAGAGACAAATGAGAAACTCAAACTCCAAAGATGCAGAGGAATGTAATAGGGTTTTGGTCTTAATAGTAGCTGAGTCAATAAAATAATCTTTCTTAGAAAATATCATAAACATCAAAATCATAAAAGCTAATAGCAACTATGAATTTTTTATTCTAAGGCTTAACCTTCTAATAACACCTTCCATGCATTGTTTCTTTTAATTTTCACAACAGCCATATGTGAGAAGTGATATAGTATTTCTATTTATTTTACAAAAGAAAATGATTATGACTTAGGACAGAGGGTTGTCCAAAGCAGCATGTGGTAGGGGTTCCTAATTCCTATTTAAAGGCCAGATAAAACTTTGAGTATGAGGTAAAACCTAATTTGAGATCCAAAAGAGAAGTTAGTTATGTGAGAAAGACAAAACAAAACTGGGCAAAATCCAAGATGTAGAAGAGTAACAACACAATTGAAAAAGTGGAAAGTAACGTGATATGGTTCTAGCTGGGAGACATGCAGCAGAGAGGCAAGAAAGGACACTGGAGAAGTAAAGATTGCCCAGTGCATGCAGAGGATCTGTACTGAGGGGTTTGACATTATCCTGAAGACCATGAGTAGCCATTGAAATGTTTATGGCAAAGAACAAACTATGTATTACAGTTTGCATCTGATTTATCATTCTGGTTGCACTATAAATAATGGATTTGAAAAGGGCAAAACAGAAGACAAACTCATATTTATTTAGGAAGAATAACCTCGGTGAGAGATTAGTGGCATAAATTATGGTAGTAGGGAAAGTAGGAAGGATTTTTAGGTTGCGGCATCCCTAAGAACTGATGGTTTGTTGGTTCATAAGGTACCATCGGAGGAGGTGAGGCCTGTGCTGGGGAGTAATCAAGGTCAAGGACAGATGGCTGTGCCATTTACTGAGCTCCAAAGGCCGGAGTAGAGCCCTGACTGAAATGAAGATAAGAAAGCCCTTCCTCTAAGCAGTGTGTTTGAAGTTGCTTCAAGGTATCCCCATGGAGAACATGCCATTGAGATATATGAATCCACCACTCAAGAGAGAGACTGGGTTGAAGCTTTCAATTTAGAAATGTTGGCAGGTACTAGGACTGGAAATTGAGGGAATCACTGGAGGCAGATCATATGTGCTGAAAGGAGAAACTTGAAATGAAACTGAAAACACCAGCAGCCCTATAGATGGACACCGAACCATCAGGAAAGCCATGTACCAATTCCCTGGAGTGACTATAATCATTATTTATGGCACACATGTACTAATAAAAGAAAAAAAATAGAAAAGCCAATAAAAGAGAAAAAGTTTCAAGGACAATGGTAGTAAGAAATCAAGTTTGATACTGACAAATAACATTCTAAAACACTTTCAATAGGGCGATGGAACCTAGAACTCAGGAATTATGGAGAGAAACGAAAGAATAGAAATTCTTATTGAGAAACTTTGGTGACCCTAAAATCCCAGATAATAAAGTTGTATATGAAAACTGAACTAAAACACTACCTTTAAAATGATGGGAATGAATTCTAAATTTTAAATAGCTTCTTTTCAAATTTTCTCCTATAAAATTATGTGAAGCTGATCTTTTATCTTTTAATTCTATAATTGTTTTTGTTCCTACTTCGGTACGTTAAACATTTGGCTCAGTGTTTGAAGTAAGTAAGGCCACTGTGTAATTGCAATAACAATAAAAACATGACCGATATGAAGAAAAAAATACTGGAAAGGGCAGAAGGAACTACCATGGGTACCATTTTTGTCATTGTTCATAAGGAGGAGAGAACTGAACAAATGTATATTTCATAAAAAGTTATAAAATGTAAGAAAAAAATAAAAACAGAGAAAACCAAAAATGACTAGTCAAGTAACTACCAAAACAGGAAGATACTAGCAGAATCACTAAATGAATTATCCTTGGATGGGGGCAAGTTACTTTTTTTTTTTTTTTTTGGTGCTGGGGATCGAACTCAGGGCCTTGTGCTTGCTAGGCAAGCACTCTAACCCCTGAGCTAAATCCTCAGCCCCACTTTTTTTATTTTAACAGAAACAGAATCAAGGAAGAATGAAAGAATTGTAGGTTGACATAATTTCACAACATGACAAAAATAAGTAGCTGGTATTACTAATAGTATCATTTCTCACGCACTAAAGATCATAAATGCTCTATTGAAATGAATCAAAAGGCACGATAGAGTTGGAATTTTAAAATTTGAGTTATTTTTCATAATGTATTCACCTGTATGGTAGGAAGCTGCATAGTAGAAGTGCATAAGAATTGTTGGGGAAAAACAGGAATAATTGTGAAGAATGGTTCAAGTTACTGACTGGCAAGACTCATAAGGTTACCAGGCTGCTCTGAGGGCTCAACAGCATCAAGAAATAGAATTTTAGCATGTGTTTTGGGGTTCTCCAGAGAGACATAACCAATAGAATGAGTGAGTGAGGGGCGCAGAGAAAATCTGCAGAGCTAATGTCCCAGTCAAATGTACAGGTTGGAAGCTACTATAGAATGAAGAAAAAGTAATGTCTCAGTTTGAAGGTGATCTATAGGACAGAAGGAATTCATTCTAAGAAGCCAAGGGTAAGCTTTTTGTTGTATTTAAGGTCTTTACTTGACTGGATAAGGCCCACCCACAACATGGAGGATAGTCTTCTTCACTCAGTCCACTAATTTAAGTGCTAATCTCATCCAGAAACACTTTCACAAAAACATCTAGAATAAAGCTTAATCAACTATATGATCCCATGGTCCAGTCAAGCAGACACATAAAATTAGGGTAAGTAAGAAATTACTTAGGTTAAGTAACAAATATTTCATATCTGGGAGTGCTTTGTAACATAACATGTAAATATCACATGTAAGAAGAGTCATGCTGGGCCTGGTGGTGCACAACTGTGATCCCATCACTGGAAAAGCTGAGGCAGGAGGATTGCCACCAGCTCCAGGCCAGCCTGGGATACGTAGTGAGTTCAAGGCCAGCCTGAACTTCACTAGCAAGACCCTACTCAGAAAACCAAAAGAAGAAAAAAAAGGTCAAAATTTTCTTTTCCAGTATGTTTTCACTTGTTCTAAGATGAAAATAGATGGACTCAATAACAGGGCTTGTAATATATTTGCAAATCATGATATTCTGCTTGAAATAATTTAGGAATTTAATAATATTAAGAATCTTTTCATTGTCATTGATGTCCTGCTACGGTTCCTCTTTAAGTTATCAGTCTTACTCCTTAAAACAGAAGTTGACAGAGTAACTGAGTTAATACACACTAACTTATTTCTGTGAAAATCAGAAGCTGGTAGATAATAGATTGTTAGAACAGTGTCTGTTTTGACAGAATTAAAGAATTCTGCTGAAGAAATTGCTATATGAGGTTTTGTTTTCTGGTTTACAATCGTAACATAAAAATGGGATCAAATTTTTGGTTCTATTATCTAGCACTGATTTTATTGGATGAACGTGATATTACTTGTTACTTCTATGTTATATGCTTCATAGGCTAATGCATACCCTACATAGTTTAATGTAGATATAACCTTAAAATATTTTAAGAATTTACTGCATCAAACACTGGTCTATACCTTCATTCCAGTTATTTAGATCTATAATTTTATTTTATTGTATGTCATGAGGAAGTATTCTTTTATTTTTTTCAGAAATCAGTGGGAGGTGTGAAAATGACCCTGTGTGTTAGAAAAACACTTTCCTCCAGAATGACAGACTTGTATTCTGCAATGGAAAATTGCTAAATATATTAAAAAAAAGTACTGCTAATTATTTATAATATTTTATCCAATGAAATAATTATGATGTAATTTAGCCACATTATAAAAATAAGTAAATGGTATTACCAATAGTATCATTTCTTAGGCATAAAGATCATAAATGCACTATTGAAAGGAATAAAAATTCACTATAGAGTTGTCTACTACTTGATTCTGAATTAAAAACAAATATGAATATAACTTGCTCATCCTTAGGCAGTCAGGAATAAAGGTGAACATGGCTGGTTGGTCTTTGTCCATACACAGAATATAAACTACAGGGCAGATTACAGCTCATTTACTAAGATCTGTCAGCTGTTTGGCTTTCTAGTACGGCCAGGGCCCTGGTGCCTCCTTCAGTTACGTTCATTATTCTGATCACTGTTTTACCAATTCTATAAAATATTTCCTGAGGCTTATGTTCAAATATTAAAAATTCAGTGCTTTTTAAGCAGGGAAATTAGGTTACGTTTTATTAAATTCGGTATGTATACAAAATTTTGAAAAAGCATTTTCCTTGTTTCTTAATAGTATTTTTGATTTTCACACATATAAATGATTTGGCTTTTATAATTATCATTGCTGCATGTTAAATAACACCTTTAAAGTTAATGGATGGCGTAGCTATAAGAAATTTAAAGGGGAAATAATTTAAGTTGCAGAACAGCAAGACAGCAAGAGAAGTAAATCCTTCCTACTGGGATGTAAGCTGATTAAAGATGGTAACCAGCTACAAACAAGAAGCGGAAATGTGTAGTTTATATAAGGACCTACCAGAAACTGTAAGTCAGAAGTCTAGTCAGTTTTTAGTCCACTGAGATGCAGATGTAAAGGTGCAAGTGTTTAAAAGTCTAAATTTGAATTCTTCAGCCCACTTCTCTGCTTATTTAAGGGGGATCCAGTTGCTATATCATTGTGCTGAAAACTGAACGTTGGCTCCACAGTTATATTTAAAGTTTAAACACATGTTAGAGTTCCTGAATTTTGATTCAGAACTTTTAAAATGTAGTAGATTATATAAATAACACTCATAAGATTTCCTTTTCTGAAACATACCGGCTTTCTGAAAACAAATAAAACTGACAAATGTTTAGCTCAACCGACTAAAAAAAAAGAGATGAGATTCAAATAAATAAAATCATAAATTAAAAAAATACAATGAATACAACAGAAACTTCAAAACAACCATAAAAGATACAACAAACAATTATATGCAAACAAATTGGATAACCTAGAACAAATGAATATTCCATTAAAACAGACAAACATACCAAGACTGAATTATGAAGAAATAGGAAAACTGAAGATACCCATAACTAACATGGAAATGATATCGGTAATCAGAATCTCCCAACAACAGAATGCCCAGTACCTGATGGCTTGATGGTGCATTCTAACCAACATTTAGAGACAAATTGACATCCATTCTTAAAACTCTTCCAAAAAACTGAGAAAGAAAAAATGCATCAAAACTTACCAGTGTCTTTACAAGGTACAATAAAAAAAAAAACCAGTATGTGAATGCAGCTGCCGAATGCCACCCAATGGAAATACAGGCAGGTTAAAAGCATTACAGTGTCCTCATTCATCTTACTCATCCTATCTGGCAATGTGCAAATTCTGGCTCTTCCCCAAAGTCAAAATGATCTCGAATGATAAATGTTTTGAATTGATTGAGACCGTGAAAGCAGCCATGACAGCACTACCAAAGATACTCGTGAAAGAGGACTTTTAAAGCTGCTTCAGAAAGCGGCTAGGATGATAGGATAAGTGTGTTCCAAGTAAAGGGGGTATTTTGGGGAAGGTTAGTGTATCTTTTACTATAATGATTTTTTAAATGTAAACATTCACCATATTTGTAGATCACACCTCATATTTTATGAGGCTGTCATTAGCCAGACATCATGGGAAAGAATATTATCTTCAAGAAATGGTGCTGGGAAAGCTGGATATGCACATGCAGAAAAATGAAATTGGAACCATATCTTCTCTATGTAAAAATCAAGTCAAAATAGATTACAGACTTAAATGTAAGACCTGAAACCTAGAAGTAAACAAGTGTTAAGCACCGACGACGAAAGTAAAAAAAATTGAGAGAGACAACTTCAAACTATAATTGCAGAATAAAGGAAGCAATGTGTAGAATGAATAGACAACCTATAATGAAGTAAAATATTTCCAAACTATATGTGATAAGGGATTCATTCCCAAATGCTATAAGATTTTTTTGGGGGGGTGCCACGGATTGAACTCAGGTCCTTGTACTTGCTAGGCAAGGATTCTAACCACTGTGCTAAATCCCCAGCCCCCCAAATTCTATAAGAAACTATTACAATTTAAAAGCAAAAAGATGGGCCAAAGAAAAATGGGGGTGTAGCTCAATTCTAGAACACTTGTGTCTTGGTTCCCTTTTCGTCACTGAGACACAATATGCAACATACACGATTTGAAGGAAGAAAGGGTTATTTTGGCTCCCAGTCTGTAGAGGTTCAGTTCATAGTTGGCTGACTCCAAGGCAGAGGAGTGTAACTCCTGGCATAGCGGCAGGAAGTAGAGCAAATTCAAGGGAGGAGGGAAGGGAGATAGACCCCCAGGCTATGCCCCAGTGACTCACCTCCTCTGAACGCATTTCACCTATCAACATCACATTTAGCTAGGAAGTCATCAGTGGATTAGTCCACTCACCAGTGAGCCCATCACCTCCCAACAGCCCCATCTATGAGCACATGAGGCTTTGGGGGGACATGTAGATAAAAAGCATAACAACTTGTCTAACATGCATGAGGTCCTGGGTTCAATCTCTAGTACCACAGGAAAAAAAAAAGTGCAAAGAGTTAAATAGACACTTCTCCAAAAACAAACAGACAATAAATAAAATGAAAGCATAAAAATAGTCAGCAGATGCATGAAAATGTGCTCAATTTGTTACTAATTGTTGGGGAAATGAAAATCAATACCACAATGTGATATCACCTCCATATCCATCAAGATGATTATTAACATCAATAACAGCAAGAAAGAAACCAAAAATATTGGTGAGGATGTGGAGAAATTGGAAATTTCTGTGTGTGAAATGCAGAATGGTGCAGTAAATGGTCCAAACTGGAAAACAGTATGGGGGTTTCCCACAAATTTAAAAATAGAACTATCATATGATGGGGCAATCCCACTTTCACATATTCATTCAAAAGAAAACTGAGATCTCTCTCAAAGAGTTAGTAGCACTCTTATCTTCATCGCAGCACTAGGCATAATAGCCAAGATATGAATGCTTCCAAAACGCCCATCGACTGATGCACAAATAAAAAAAAAGTAATATATGGATTGCAGAATGGAATATTGTTCAGCCTTGAAAGAAGAAATTTTTGCCATTGGCAAGATGAATGAATCTTGAGGTCCTCATACGAAGTGAATAAATGAGTAACAGGAGGATAAATACTGGACAATTCCACATATGTGAGACATCTAAAATTGTTCAACTTATTGAATCAGATTGCAGAATGATGGTTGCCAGGGGCTGGGATTGGGGGTAGAGATATGGAATGTGTAATCAAGAAGCATTAAGTTTCATCTCTGCAAGATGAATATGTTCTAGAGAGAACAGGTTTTAGAGATTTGTTGTAATCCATTGTGCCTATTTTATCGTATACTTAAAAATTTGCCGAACGGGTAGATGTCAGGTGTTCTTACTAGAAAGAAATGAAGTGATTCTTTGCCCTTCGTAAAAAAATTGACTGGGAGTACAGAGCTCAGAATCCTTGCTGTAAACCTTACATAGAGAGCAAAGAGGGCTGAAGCCAGCCCCAGGCAGGCCAACATTGTGTGGACAAAGCGAAGTGTAATGCCTAAGTGAGAAAACCAAGCTGCTTACCCTTAGTGTAAATGGCATAAAATTAAAGCTAATGATCAGGTAAATAACTTAAAAAACAGCAGTACAAGGGATGTGGTACCTGGGAGAAAGGGCTGGGTAAATCAGGGAAGATTTTTGACAGATATTGGAGTTTTTCCGTGTATCAGAAACAGCAAATGTTTGATAGTAAACTAAATCAATGTTTTCTATTAAAAGTTTAGAGAACTGGATAATTAGAAACACCTTGGTTTTGTCAACTGAGGTGTTATACAAACCTACCCTAAGGCAGATGCCCAGGCTGACAATTAGGTTTTCCAAAACAACTGGACGTTTTTAACTTAATAATGTCCTGAAAATATACACATAAGAAATGATGGCAATGCAGTGGTAAATAAAGGAGATACATCTATTTTGGAATAGTATTTCATATGAGTTTTTAAAAATTTCTTGCCTGGGGTTTATCTAATATGGAAGGGCTTAAATTATGCTTTTCTTATCTTTGGAATTCTTATGTGAATGATATATTAAAATCTTGGTTGATTTCTCTGTATTTTCCACCTGTATCCAATAGTAGTTTTAACCTTGATTTTCTATGTTATTTTTGATGATTGATTTTTTTTTTTGGTTTCTCACCAGTTAATTTATATTGCCAAAACAAAGAAGTCAATAATTTGTAATCAAATTCTCCTTTTTCCATTCTTAGTTTGCGAAACTGAAGCAAAAGCTACATTTTGTCAGCTTTCTGGCAGAGTGCTTGTATTGGAAAATCACTTGTGTTAATTTTGCAAAAGGGAGCTAAAAATCTAATTTCTGTGCCTCCATGAGACTTTGGACTATATGACAATCTTTAATGCCAACTCCAATGTATCAAATTTCAGAAAATGAATCTTTTCTGAAAGAACTTCAGTTCTGTGTGTGTATGTGCTTTACAGAAAAGCACCTATCTCTTCATTCAAGTCTGCACGCATTCTCCAGGTTTATCTGGACCTGTGCTTAGCCATGTGTATTTTTGCTGAAATTTAGTTAATATCACTGTGGCTTGAAGAGCTGGTTTGTGGACTTTGGTAACTATCTGCTGAAAGAATCTCTTCTTCTTTCCCCATCTTTCTGCCTTCTGTTTCATTTTTTTCCCACCCATGCACGATTCCCTATGAATCTTGGTTAGAATTTAGAAAATAGGACTTCAAAATATACTTCTCATATGGTCCCACAAGTATGGGAAGTGATTCGATGTGCTTGGCTTGGTATCTGAACTTTTCTGGAAATAGACTTTTGAAGACAAAGTACTACTTTTCTTTCTATAATGTGATTCTCCTGCAACAGTAAAGTCTGACACTTCCTCATAATAAGCTTTTCTTTTCTCTATAGAATTTATTTCCCACCTTTGTTGATGGTAGGATCTGATCGCAGTGTGGTGAACAGCACAGTTCACAGACAAATGCAGGTCCAAGGCAGGAACACAATCTGTTTCCCACTGGGCTCCCCTGACCAAGCTGCTTTCTCCAGTGTTTTTGTTTTCCTGCTGTACTCTTCTCTTGCTTATTTATAACATTCCAAATAATGATATCTGTATCTCACTGATTGAATGGAAGAGATGCAGGAATGTATTCAACGGTCACAACCATGAATACATGTTAATTCTAAAGCACAGCTAAACTAGAAAACTATTTCAAAGAGGCATTAAATTCTATTTCATGTGATTACAAAGTATTATTTTTGTCTTCTGATAGAATATTGGACCATAGAACTTCAGGTTTTTTTCTTCAGTAGGGAAAGAGAGATGAACTGGTTCTTGGAATTTAACATTTTCTGCTATTTGCCAGGCTTAGTGGTAATTTCGTGAGAACAGTTTCCCATGAAGTATTCTGTAATATAAAAACACACTTAGAGATTTCTAAGCATGAAAATATTTTGTTTTTATTTACCTTGGGGAAGATAGATTCATATTTCCAAATAGCTGCTTATAGCCAATATAATAGGAAATAGAAAAAATTTTATCAAAACAATAAACATGTATTAAATAAAGGGATAAAATATGCAAAAGTCCTAATACCTAATGAAAGTCTGAAAAGGAAAATGAGTTATCATCTTTTTTTTCCTTGTTAGAACTGATAGCATAAAGTTTGGGCAGGCAAATGTGAATATACTTTTGCCCTTTATTAAGATTCCAAAAGTGCAGCTGCTGGCTATGAGACTTTCTAAGTATTCTTAACCAGGTTTTGGGATTATTTTCTGTTTTAGGATTAATTAGCTATAAAATATTAATTATATATTAGTTCCTTATAATTATGCTCTGTAATTGATATAATTATAAAATGTTGGTAAATTGATTGCTGCTAATTATAATATTCTGATAGAATATTAAGTGAAAGAAACTAACTCTATATTCAGAAAATTTAGGTGACAGGAGTTGCCAAGTTCTGTTTTTCTGCTCAAATAGCTATATATCAATAACTTTACTTTAGAGTTGAGGAAAGATCATAGATAATTTTCTTTCTTGTTTCATTTCCATCACACTAATATTTTAGTGATTAAACATACTTCACATTTTTTCAAACACATACAATTTGTTTCCAGGTGGAAGCAATTTCAAATTCCAGCTAAGTGGTTGAACTGGAAAGTTTTATCTCTGTTAGCAATAAATCAACAAATCCAATTAGGAAAATGTGTAACTCCAAAAATTTGACAAGACACTATAGTCAGCTTTCAGTCTTATAGAATCAGCAACGTACAGCAGGTATATATAAAACAAGCTCAGATGTATTATTCAAGAAATGGGCCATAAAGTTCCATTGTTTAATCAGCAGAAAAGATTTGTCAAGGGGATAAATCGCTCTGTGGATGCTGCCACCTTAACCTGTACCTGCCTTTGGTGTGTCGTGTAGGTGGCAGCCTGCCTTGAGTCCCACAAGGATAATCTGTCGGGGACCCAGCAGAGAATATTTCTCACTCAGTTTAATTGCATTGGTCATTGTCTTTTTTTCAAAGAATAATGTGTGATTAGATGATAACTTTTCCAGGGTGAAGAGTGGTTTTACTCTTAATAGAATATTTTTTCTGAATTCTCTTGAGGTAAAATACACTAATTTTATGAAGTATGTTGACAGAATAACCATCAGAAAAGGTTTTACTTTCAGTGTTTTTATAATTTTATATTTTATAGTATTTATTTCACAACAGATACAGTTTCAGCCTTAGGCAATATTGCTGTACAGTCTACATTACCATGCTAATATAAAATTATACTGTAATATGACTGAACAGAGAGGCTAGCCACCACGTTGTTAATGTCAAATGCAATGGTCTAAAGAAAGCAATTTAATTAATTTTAATTTTAACAAAGTTTCACTAAATAAAACATTGGCATTCTAAGAGGGACTATGTATATGTAAAGAACATTATAAATATTTAACTCTTTTAAGCCGTTATGCTACATTAATACGGTATAATAATTTTAATGTGCAGTTACCATGTGGTGAATGTTCATCATTCCAAAGCAGAATTATTTTTAAATTTTACAGTTTCAGTTTTGCCGAATACATACTTAGAGGAGGTGGAAGTGGGTGAGAATGGAGGAGAATGACACTGTAATTCTTTCCCTTTCTTCTGCGATTATCTCCATTCGGTTTGTGTTCCAAGTAGAGGAGATTCTTTTCAGCATTGTGTGTCAGGAAGTAACAAGCAGATGGTGACAAGTTCGGAGTCACACATAGGTCTGCTGCTTGGGCAGATGACTGATGGGATGATGGAAGAGCGGGCTTTCCAATTACATCTTCTCCGCTGCCCTTTTCAGAATTCCTCAGTGTGCACTTTGGAGATAAAAATGCAAATGTTACTTGATGTTCGAGAGTATGAGCAAATGGAAATAAACCCAAAGGTAAATAATCAAGCTTATGAGAGGCTAGGAAATACTTCATGAGGTGTAATTAAAGGAACTGTGATATTAATAATGTACAAAATAGAAAAATTTGGAAGGGGGCAGCCATTTCTCTCCCAATTGGGGAAAGGCCGTCATGTGCAGGAGAGAATATGAGATAATAATTCTAGGTAGCAGCAATGTAAAAATGGAAATGATGGATGAAAATAATAAAGGCTCTCATATGAATGAACATAGAGAAAAGAATTTGAGAGCTTGAACACTGCGGACTTTCCAGACGAAGGAAGGAAGCTACTGACCAGGAATGTAAATGGCTTCAGCATGCTGGAAACAGGAAGAAAATAGATATTCCCTACAGTCTTCAGAAAAGAACACATAGCCCTGTTAACACCTTGATTTTAACCTGATTTGTTCTGAATTCTAACCTTCAGAACTGCAATATAACAAATATATATTGGTGTAAGCTAAAAAAAAAATAAAAAGAATGTACAATTTCAGTGGTTGAAAGCAAAATAAGCTACCACGGGAGATAACGGCACCTCTGTAAAACAGAGCATATCCCGGGGATAGTGGAGGAATTTAAGGATTCAATGTCGTATATGATAGTACTTGTGGTAAGAGCTTAACATTTTAGTAATACACTTAATCCTGACAGCAACTTTAGAAGATCAGTTCTACTATAACCCTATTTTATAGGCAAAGCAGTGAAAACATTAAGTAAATCCAGGATTATAAAAGTGGTATGGTGGGGAATTGAGGTATGAACTTATGCCATTTGATTCCAGAATAGATTCTGAATTGACTAAACTATATTGATTCCAAAGTAGTCTATGTTAATATTGCTGATACCAATGTCTGCAAGTATTTATCAGCTCTCCAGCGTGATAGAACTGGCAAGAGCACAAGTTAGCATGCAAATGAAAGGGAGTTGGGAAAAGGTCAAGGGTGAGGAATATTGCTCAAATACCACTCAGAATGACATCTCCAGTAAGATTTAGAAGACACCCCAAAGCAAGCATTCCAATATATATTCAGCTGATAGCTGTTTATAAATCATAATAAAGAATGGTAATTTCAGTCTTTCTCAGATGGTGGACCAGAGAATAAAATCTCTCTAACAAAATGAACTTCAAAAGAGTTATTTGCATCCGATTTCCCCACTGCTTTGTAGTTTTCCATAACTCAAGTACAATTTTATGCCCCCTCTCTGACCCAGCTCTAGCAATCTCATGTTTGAGTAAGTGTTTTTTTCTCAATTTACTCCTCTTCTTTCCACATCTTTTGTCTACATATTATTTCAGTTTAGCCTCTTTTCCTTTGTTTCGTTTACCTTATTAATCTAAAATAAGCCCTTTCATTCAAATCTTCTCACCTATAAGTACACATTAATTTTGATCTCTTGAAGTAGTTCCGGAGTTGCCTAACCACTTTCCTTATTCTAAATTATGCAGATATAATTGGTAGATTTAGCACTTCTTAATTCTTTAATTAAGTCTATCCATGGAGAATGTAAACTATTATATGTACTTTCACAAATTGTATTTCAATATTAGGATGTTTGATGCTGCAGACAGTTGTTAATTATTTCTTCCTAAATTTCTTTAGTTATCTGATGCAGTGGTTTTTAGAGGTGTTAATAGTAAATAATGTTTATCCTCCAACTAATTTCTGTTGGAACTTTTAAAAATTTTGTTAAACTGGGTGTGGTGGCACATGCCTATAATCTCTGCACTCTGCAAGACTGAGTTGAGAAGATCACCAGTTTGAGCTCAACCTGGCTGACTTAGCAAAACTTGTCTCAAAAAAAAAAGTCCAGAGAATGTAGTTCAGTGCAAAGACCCTGGAATCAGTTCCTAGTCTAAAAGAAAAATGCCTGTTCTAGTATTCCAGTCACTTTATCTGCTGCCTCTCATCTCCCTTCAGATACTTCTTTGTCTTCCTATGTAAGCAGGGTACAGGGAAAACAAGTCATCTCCCCAGTATCCCTGCCAGAAGATTTCCAGGAAAATCTGGCCAGTGGAATACACTAACAGGAGACTGGCAATAAGGAGGGGAGGGAAAGCATTCTTTGATTTATAGTTCTGAAGTTGCTGTGGTAGTAACAGTGACCACACAGGAGGTAATTCTGGGCTACAGCGTATCAGCAGCCTCGGTGGAATCTATGCTTCTGTGATGCTCTGATGCTGTACGCAGGGCAGCTGCAGCATCAGGGTCTCTAGCAGGCCAGCCAGAGGGTGTTCCCCACGAGTCACAAAGACAACCCTGATTGCCCAGAGACATTCTCTTCTCCCATTTCTTCTTCCAGTATCTTTCCCTTCTTGGTTCTGCTTCACTTGTTTTCTTTCAAACAAACCTGTAGGTCATTCTGTGCATCAAAACTTCTCTACCTGAAGTGACTGAAGTGGTCCCTGTATCTATGAGTAGACACTGATGCATCTGTACCTGTGTTCTGAAGGGTGCTAAGATCTTCTCTACAAGATCATCTTGAACAAGTATCTGTTCTTGCTAAACTTCTGCCATTGAGCTTGGAGAGGCTGGACCCATGACGTCGAGTATTAAGTGGTCTGTTTTGTGGACCTGAATTCTCCTGCTGTGTTTTCCTCTCCGTTTTATTTTGGGAGTTCAGAGCACCCAGCAAATCATGCTCATTATCTAAGACTGGATTCTGAGGTTATTAGAGGTAGATCAAAGACACAGAGAAATGCATATAATTAATCAAATGCTGACCGACTTTGTTTGAAATGTAGGTTTAGATCTTCTGCACAAATAATCCTGCTGATATTTCATCCATGGTGTGAATTTAACCACTTTTTTGCCAACATAGCAGATTCATTATTATTCATTTAATGAATGTGTTTTGAGTGCATCTTATAATCCAGGCAAATTTCTAAGTAAAGGGCTAAAGGTAGTGAATAACGAGACTAGTTCCCGCAAAAGCAAGGAAAGGAAAGGCTGAGGTGTGCATACCTGACTCTTTGTTCTAAATTCACCAATTAAAGAAGTCCGTCCTCTTTATCCATGAGGAGTGAATGAGGATTGTGGAGAAAAATAAGGAAGAAAACTCTGAAGTCAAGTGGGATTCTCATTTAGGAAATTTAGTTCAGTAAGACTGAAGCTCCCTTTGGCTTGAACTAGGGATGGTCTATTTGAAAATGTAAAGGTTTGGGGAGAGACAATGAATTAAACCTTGCCTTGCATTTAGATGTGTCATTTTTATAAATGGAGATCAGAGGAGGCTTTAGGAACAATGAAAGTCGTGGTACTCAAAATACCCAACAGTTTGTCATAGACCCTGCGCAGTCTGAGTGGACACAGGCGGGGAACTTCCCACCGCCAATGCACGAGCCCTGGTGCCGAGCAACTTGGGGGAGGCTTTCCAAGCGAAGGTGAGGGGGTTGCTAAAGATACAGTCATCCACATTTGCTCACTGACACCTGGCCTAAATGCAAGCCTGAGTCTAATTATAGTAAATTACACAATCAAGAGTCACTTTTACTCTGAAATTTAGAAGATTGCATTCAACTTTTAAATTATTGCAAACAGTAATTTTTCCACCCATTCTACATATAGCTTTTTGTTTGTGACTAATGAATGTTTATTTAGCTTAACTGACTAGAATTTTGAGTAGATTACTAACTGTGCAAGTAGTCATCAATATATGTTTAGTCTCATTTTAAGTAATTTTTAAATTTTTATTATTTTTGTAAATTTAAAAAATTTTTTGAGTTACTTATACTATGTTATGGAAGTATTTGATGCAGTTTAAATAATCTTAATTTGCCATTACCACAAATTCTGGGTCCTTGTAAAATATTTTTCATTGAGACTCAAGCCATTAAAATAAATTTATCCAAAGGCAAGTTTTCGTTTTACAGTGTAAAATATTGTAAGTATATAAGACTTGTTTCTAAAATCATTTTTATCTTGTTTATAATTTTTATGTTTTTGAATCCTGTCAAAACAGGATTATGATTTACTTTCATAATTAGAAAATATTGCATCATGTAAATTCTCTGTGCATGTAATCTTGTCACACTGGATTAGCTTTTTAAAAGTCTAGCACATTTTTATTACAATAAAATGGAAGAATTTTGTAGTAAGCATACATTTATTTGGTTGCAGTATTTTAAGAAATAACACAATTGTATTCTTACCTATTGTTAGGTATCTGTATTCATCAACTAAGCATTTACAAGATTTATTATTCAGTCGATAATAAAAATATAATTTCTTTTTAAGCTTCTTCCTAATAGGGACTTGCTTAGGTATATTGATCTAGTTCACTTTTATTATACTTTCATGCCTAGAATCTCTATACAAGGATAAATAAAAAGTGAACTATGAGATTCTAATTAGATGAACATATAAAACATATAATGGTACTATTCATTATTTTCCCCTCTCTCTCTATTTTTTTCACTTTTATAGCCAAAGATTTTTGGATATCGTAACTTATTATTTATTAATTTCAGTATCTGATGATTTCATCATTTAAAAGTTTATACCATGATAATAGATAGTAAGGGAATATTTATTTTCGTAACCTAATTTTTAATACCGGAATTGTGTTCCTTAATCTAAAAAGGTCTACCCTGTCAAATTAAAAGAATTGGACCTGTAATATAACATAGAACAAAGTTAAGTTTTCAGCCTTTACTATTGGAATGCATGGTTTATGTTTTGGGCTTTCCTTAGTTCTGGACTGCTCTAATCCTTCCTGCCTACTGCCATCAGTGTGTTCCACAAGTAGTAAGTGAAAGAGAAAGGAAGAATGGGTCAGAAGGGCTTTGGGGAATCATGGCACCTTTTTGATTGCATATGCAAAGACTCCTCAAAGGGTACAGAGCCCATTTCAAAGGTATTTGGTTATGCAGTAATCCCTTAGCTGGCTAGAGAACCAGGATGTTGTAGGGGTTAAGAATATGAACTCTTAAGCATCATATGTGGGTTTGGACCCTCCCTTCAGCATTTGCAATCTTTATGAATTTGAACGGGTTAACTGACTTTTCTGTTTCAGTCTTCTTAGTTTGCAATGGGGATTTTAACAGTCTGTAATGTATAGGCAGGAATACCTGCAAAAATCTGGCATAGTAAGTACCCAACAATCATCACCATTCTCAGATGTTGAACAGCAGAATGGGTAGAATATGGATATTCAAAAATGGTCATCACTAAGGTTTTAGTCATCTCTGTAAATAATTTCAGCTTCTTTCTAATCACTTTACTTTTTTAACCAAGGCAAATTGAGTATAGTCATCTCTGCAATTGCGGTTTACTCATTATTTCTGAAGTATGATTTGAGTCTATGCAGTTGAAAGAAGGAATGACATTTGTTATTGAATGAAGTTAAATAAAATTGATCTTAAATATTCCCTTTTTAATTTTTCTAGTTTCAAAAAATAGAGATACCAAAATTCAACTTAGGAAATGTTTCTGTGTTAAAAAATAGTTTAAAGCATATCCTGGAATAGCATGAAAATTTAAAATGCATATTATGTATGTCTTTATGTTCATCGGTAAATCCTAAATACACCCTCTTTAGATGTCATGTTGTACCGACACAGCATAGCTCTTTAAAGACAAGTTAGACTTTTTTATGCTACGGAGATCACGTGATTCTTTGCTATTACTTCTTCTGAATCTAAATTGCAACATGTTTTGGATCAAATCATATCCCACTCACCAGAATAGATACATGGGAGTTGTGATGCTTAATATTTCAGAATAGGAGCTTACTTCACACAAGCTTGTGACAGAAGTAATCAAGTTAAAATGAGGTCATGAGGGTGGGCCCTTACCCAATATATCTGGAGCCCCTATATAAATGGAAAACTTGGACATACAGACAAACGTGCAGATAGCCATGTGATGGAAGTAATTTGTTTACAAATGAAAGAGTTTCCTGGGATTACCAAACGGGCAGAAAGGAAGGGAATAGGGCTTTTCCTAGGCATCTCGGAGGGAATATGGCCTTGCTTGCATCTTGATTTTGTACTTCTAGCCTCCAGAACTCTGAGACAATAAAAATCTGTGTTCTGAGCTGCCTATTTTGTGGTACTTTATTACAGCTGTCTGAGCAAACTAATACAAATTTGGAGCACAGTTGAGAGGGCTTCAGATCACTTTCTTACCTAAAGCAGAGGGAACAAGAACCTTGAGGCTTTTGTCCATTTCTGGACAAAATTCAGCAGAAAATGTTGCCAGAGAGCAAATTTGCTAAAGGTATCATTCGTGAAGATTTTCATACTGTTCTTTCACAGCTGCTGAAGAATTTGGGTCTTTGTGAAAGAGAGAAAAAAACTCAGTCAAGAAATCTTTGGAAATGTCTCATGCAATCAGTGATTTATCAATAATTTAACAGTTGTATTAATTTCCTATCATTGTTGTAACAAATTGCTACACAAACCTAGTAGCTGAAAACAGACATTTATTATTTTACAGATTTGGAGGTCAGAGGTCCAAAATCAGTCTTGCTAGATGAAAGTCAAGGTATTGGCAGAATTGACTCTGGGAGTTTGGGGAGAGAATCAATTTCCTTACTTTTGCCAATTTTTACAGAGTACTCACGTTCTTCAGATAGTATCCTCTGCTTCCACCTTCAAATCCAGTAGCACAGCATCTTCTAATCTTTCGGTTTTCTTTGCTTCTGTTACTGTATTACCATTACTGTCGATGAATATTCTACCTTCCTTTTGTAAGAGTTCTGATGTTAACCTGATTATATGGCTTCTTGTGTTTACATAGTACCCCCTGCCAAGATGATCCAGAATGTTCTCTGTATCTCAAGATCTTTAACTATCATACCTGCAAAATCTTTTCTTGATGTGTAAGCTGACAGGTTCACAGATTCTAAGGATTAGGATGTGGACAACTTTGGACTACCATAGGATAAAACTGCCTGCAAAATACTTTGATTTAAATATCTATTAGTGCTAGTGTTTGGGAGTGGCTGCAATTATAGATTAACATTACTTCATCTCAGCTTTACAGTCATAATGCATCCTTGAAATTAGTATTAAAATGTGATACTGTGAAAAGCTGTATTTCTCATGAGTCTAAGTTGCAAAATAACTCTTCACATAGAAAAAGAATTAAGATATGTCATGTGCAGGTATCAACTTCTCACAATGAAAGTTATCTACTACAAACATGTGCTAATAATAAAAATACAAAGAAATGAATAATGGGTTCTTTGCTTTAATATGTGTCCAGTACACAGAAAAACTTGAATTGGAATCTTTTGTTATTACAGTAGTGCATGCTTTTAACAACAATCTATATAATGTGTCACTTTTATTTCTTCCCATTTTCCCATTCTGTCCACTTGGAAATGCCAGTTCATTTAAGCCTCAGATCATAGATCATTTCTCATTAGAATGTTGCTCTGACTCTCGCAGGCACTGGCTAATGCATTATCCTTTTCTGATCTATAGAGAACAGAATGAAGAGATTGTTTTAACTTAAGCTTTTCTTGATAGCAGAAGGCCCTTCATGAACTGATAAGTACAGGATTACTGATGATGTGCAATTTACCACCAGAAGAGGAATAGCCAAACAGTACTTTATGAAAGTACATTGAATACCTTTAATCATTTTGAGGGATTTGCAGGCATCAAAATGGATGTAAAAACACAATGAATCCCAGATAGTTAGATTTGATTTCTGAAATTACTCATTGTTCTGAACTGTATTGAGAATTTCACAATTTATATATCACTTTACTCATTCTGCTTCCCTTTCAATGTGCTAACTCTAATAGCGTACTCTCTTATCTCTCCTCCCCACCCACCACCCATCTCTTCATCTTCCTGTATCTTCCAGAGATACCTGCTTTACTAAGTAATTTGGTAAAAGATTAAATTTGCCTCCAGCATATTCTTCTACACAACTCATACAAAGTAACATGTTGCCCTTGTAGTTAACTGCAGCAGCCAGTAAAATGCTGAGGTAGGAAGTACAAACTAATTAATGTAATTAACTTACAGGCATTTTAAAAGTATTAGGAAACAATTTTCATCACAACTGAGCCCTTGGGATGGTTTCCAGAGATGATCAGTAGTGAGTACCTTGAAGAGTATGTCTTGCTCTAAATCAATTTAAAACAAGAAATTTTAAACATGTTAAAGTGTACATTCATACATAAAATACTATAAAAATGTAAACAAAATGAAAATATATATTTCTCTTATCCTGGGGTGATGTTTTTATACACGAGTAAGGGAGGTGATACACTGCCTTGCAGTATTATGTAGTCCTCAGGGTGCATGCCCTGTGGTCTTTGGAGTATTAGCTGGGTCTGGGTGCGACTGTTGAATCCAAGCTATGAATTATTAGACGATAGCAATCTGCAAAAGCCAAAATCTGATGAAATAGGTCCCTTTCCCAGACTATTCCAGGGCCATTTTCTGCAAAGGGCAGTGTTTTCGTTCTTTGTAATGACTGTAGTTACTCTAACTGACAAGTGATAGCCTTTTGAACAGAACTATAACCAGTTCCTAATGGACATTCAGCATTTCCAGCCAGAGACACTTATTATTTTAGATATTATCACAAATACCTCAGCATCTCTTCACTGATAAGTCTTCTACGCTTCTTATTTTCTAGCTCAGTATTATGACCTTTGGAGAGACAGTATTTTCCTTTGAATTATGGCAGGATGTATGGCCTCAGGAAGATATCTGTGAAACAGCTAACACAGTGTGACATCCTAATATGTTACTTAAGATCTAGACCATGCTTGCAAATTGTATTTTAAAAGTTAATTATTATTATTAAAAACTGAGAATGACTTTCTAATTTTTTAAATTCTTTTTAAAATGAAACCAATGCTCTGACTTCTCCTTCCAAAATCTTTTGACTCAATCATCAGGATCATTAGCATGCCAACTTAGAAAAGAATGATATCAGTATTATGAAAAAAAGAGACAGGGTTCAAGTTAAAGAAAGACACTGTATTTTTTTGTTCACCCAACTATGGTGACTGCAAAGAAATTGTTGCTTAGAAGTGTAATAAATACCAAGTTGTCTTGTTCTTTCAACCTAGGCTGAAATTTGCAGGTCTCAAAATGACTTCAAAACAAACTTACTTCAAGGGTATATTTTTTAACGTAAAACTTGATATGAGGCTTCTGCTTGGCACAACCCTTTTTGTAACAAAGTTCATGTAGATATTGTAAAATAGTAATAAGCTCAAAACTGTTGACTTTAAATCAGTCCCATACAAAATAGACTGTCATATAGATACAAATGTGTATACATAATGCCCAGATATTTAGATTTGATTTCTGAAATCAGATCATAAAACTGAATATGTTGTCAAATATCTGAAAATATAAACATCAATTTTAAAATCTTTTTGGTTATATATTAATTTCCTAGAGCTGACATAACAGAGAAATTCAGAGTGCCTTAGAACAACAGAAATGTATTTTCTTACAGTTCAGGATGATAGAGTTCTGAAATCAAGTTGTCAGCAGGCCCGCACTTCCTCTGAGACATACAGAAAGTGTCTTTCCCACCCCTTCCGCTGTTGCTGCCCAAGTGTGTAGCAACATAATGCTGACCTTCATGAGGAATTCTTCGTGTAGTTCCCCCTCTGGGCGTGTCTGTCTCTGTGTCCAAATGCTCCCTTTTTGTAAGGACACCAGTCAGGGTGATACTGGATTAGAAGCCACCCTAATAATTTCACTTTAACTATGTAAAGATTGCATTTCCCTATAAGGTTTGCATTCTAAAGTACTGAGAGTTAAACTTCGACATATCTTTTTTTTTTAAAGTGACAGTTCCACTCTTACTAGGATATACATATTTTAATTTTAATTTGGAAAATTATCTGGATTTCTCCTTAAAATCCTCTACATTTGGGCTGGAGATGTAGTTCAGTGGTAGAGCTCTTGCGTAGCACATGTGAGGCGCTGGGTTCAATCCCCAGCATCACATATGCACACATGAAATCTGATGCATGTTACCTGTTTGAGTACAGCATGATATCAAGTTCCATTGACCTAACATTTCCATCATTTGTGACATATTAGAATTCCATCTAATCATAGTTGAATGATTTCCTATACCTACCTTTGGTCCATAGACATGATTTGAGACAAAGTATAATGGAATCAT